>VZTF01005694.1:2575300-2724623 GCA_013397755.1 Cnemophilus loriae | reverse complement strand
GAGGGGAGGAGGTTCTTTGAACAAATATAAAATGTTACATTTTTATAACGGTTACACATCAATGGTGCTGAACTAACACCTAAAAGCTGTTTTCATGGAGCTGGCTCCTGTTACAACACAGAAGCACAGAACAAAAACACCATGCCTGGTTCTGGCCTAGGTCCTAAATCCTAAATAACTCTCTATATACTTCTTTCTGAGGCTTCATTATCCTTAAAACATAACTGATAAGGATTTCCTTGATCAGAAATTTTATAAGGCGGACAATATAATTATTTTTTAGTTTTTCCACATTATTCATTAAAGACAATGCTGAAATTATGAGAATCAAATGAACAATTCATCACAGCAGTCCCTAAACTATTACTGATAAAATTCCATTTTGCCTAACAATATTTGTTGTTTAATAAACCTCATTGGGGTAATCTGGTCAAAATACCAACCAATTACAATTGCTAACTTATCTTCAGTACTGAACAAACAGGTAATTCTTTTGAATGCTGACAGTTTCACAGGTACAGTTAAGGTTAATGTAAAATCATAGACAGAAAATTAATTTCATAATGAAGTATGCCATGAAAGAGAAACCAGTATAGAATATATCACGTAATAGATGGCTACATTAACCTGCTGAAGAGACATCCAAAGACTTGCTGAGTACCTAGGAGTAGCACCCTAGTTGTTCATTTCAACTACCTCATTCAGTGCATGACCTTGTGTTACTCCAGTGATTAATTCTGAATAAACGTTAACCTGTAAGTAAGTGTCAGGTGAATTGGTCATTATTCAGAATGATCTCTAATAGATGTATAAGCTGCACTAACTTCATTTTAAGGTTTACCACAGTCAGGGATAAGCCGATTTTAAAAACATTTAATTTAAAACCACTTTACTTATTAACTGAATTACCCACAAATTTAACAAACAGAAGGATTTTGTTTGAACAGCAGGTGCATGCAAAAAGATTGTCATAGGTCTGATCATTTTTCTCCTGGTAAATTTTAAGCTGCCAAAGCCCTCTAAAATGCAAGTAGCGTAGTGACTCCAGTGATTTTAACAACAGAATTCTCAGCAGATTTGTTGGTGTCAGTTACCACGAAGGTTAGACAAACCCTTACAACTAATCATTTACTTGTGGAAAGGGCTGTACATCTTCAGTTCACTCAGACTGGAGAGTGGACAGGGAATTCCTTTCTTGAGCATCAACTTGCAGCATCCAGACGTGGTTGGCTGGTTGGCTGGTTGGCTTCTCGGCCCAGTGTTAAACGGAATGAGGTCTTACCTGGTAAGAGATTCTTGTTTCTGTAATTCAAGCAATACAGTCTAGTAAATATTTGCTGCAAAAAATTCCTTTAAAGAGTTTCTTACTTGAGAATTCTTTGCTCATATTTAGCTCAGGAGAAGTGCAAGCTTTGGGAGTGGAGAGAGACAACTGGAATTTCTCCTTAGAGCAAGTTTTACTAAGAGAGGTGAGCCTTCTGGAAGTAAAAGGATTGATTTTTTTAGGAAGAGGTTCAACATCTGGAACTTCTTTTTCTGTTTTGGGTCTTTTTTGCTTGTTTCATTGGTTGGTTGGTGGGTTTTTTGTTGGTTTGGTTTGGTTTGGTTTGGTTTGATTTGGTTTGGTTTGGTTTGGTTTGGTTTGGTTTGGGTTTTTTATATTTTTCAGAATGGGCGAACTTCATTGATATCCATGTATATTTCACATATGCTCATGTGATTATTCTGACATGTCATCAAGACATCTGAATGTGCACGTAAGGGGAAGTAAGGAAGCCATATTGAGGAGTGCCTTTTAATAATATATGTATTGAAACAAGAATTATTTTGAAGATGTGCTCAAAAAAAAAAGTCTGTTCACTACTTCTCATTCAGCATTCAAGGCACCACAATTGTTCTCAGACTGTAGTTTGGAATAAAATGGATACATTTCAAGGGTGAGTACATTTTGGATTTGAATTACCTAAATTAATGGACTGAAGGAGGCTTATACATAAATTCTGAAATCATGTTCATCTTTTTTGTGGTCATTTATTCTCATAATAATCTTTTTGTCCACAATGTCCCAAACTCACTTTTTTGTTCTTATTCAAAAGGTAATTTGGCTAATGAACCATAACAGATTCACACGAAATTCATATGATATATGTTCCATGACCAAATCTGTTTTCTCTATTATGCATGAAAAATCATAGACAATTAAACTATCCTAAATCCCTCCAAAATGTATTTTCTAAGAAAGAATTTTCATTGTGTAAATAAAGAAATGTACACTGCTACTGTACATTGCATATAACCAATAGCCGTATTGTTCTTTTCACCTAAATAGACAACTGAATCCGTTGAAGAATTGTGCAAGTAGACCAAAGAAAGTGAGATGCTAAGAGAACAGGTATGTTTTTTAAATCTCTGTTTGTGCTCAATTAAAAAAAATGTTTATAATTTCCCTTTATTTACTTATGGCTATGTCATGCATTTCCTTTTCCTTGTTACCAAAGTGAACTGCTTTGTTCTTCAAGCTAAAAATTGTACCTCTCAATAATACAAATGTATGAATATTTTATTGCTGACCTAAATTAGACCCTTTATTCATACATACAAGAGAGGTATAATTCACTCATTTATTACTAATAATATAATTAATAAGCTTGATATCTAGCAATAGCCATATAAATATATTTTTAAGCCATTAAAAATGACAAATTTAGATATAATGGGCTGATATCAGTGATGATAATGAGCTGGCATTTCCTCAGATGCTATGCATATACTACTTGAGCTAATAGTCTATAAGAAGTTGCTAAAGAAGAAAAGAAAAACCTAGCTGAAAATATTCATTTTATTTTACAAAATGTTCATTGTTTATGTTTATCTCCAGCATTTATATAGAAGATAAATACCTTGCAAAAGTCATAAATAATATCTCAGGGAAAAATTTGAAACCAGTTTCTCCTTTAGTTATTAACTTACATGTAGTTACACATAACTTGGAAAGGAAAGCATAGATTTGTACTACTTTTATAACTTAAAAATCATGACTAAGAGCTCTATTTGATCAGAACCACAGAGGGGAAAAAAAAAAAGTAAATACTAATGTAGCTCCTAGCAGCCAGGAAAGAATACTAATTCATAAAATAATTTTTTAAAATTAGGAAAAATAATTGCTCAGGTTATCTCCAGAATTTGTATTTCTTCTATGCTAGACATGAGTATAAGATTAGGATTTACAGTTTGAAACCTTATTTTGAATTTTTTTTCCTTTTTTTTTAATGGAGAGTTGTTTTGTTTGATTTTTTCTTTTCAAAGACACAAAGCAGAAATTACTGCCACATGCCATTTAGTAGAAAGCTGGTAACTGTCAAACACATGAACTTTGGAAACTGTTTATCAGTGTCTGCCTAATCCTTATGATTTTAAACAATTCCCTACTTTTTAGGCTGTAGAAACCTACTACAGGGTAAACATGACACCAAAGCGCTCTGAAGAAAGGCAGAATTTCGGACAACAAATTTTTTTTTTTTTTACATTTCTCAATGGTTAATCTGTAGCAGAAAAAACCTGTATGTTCAGACCTTACACACATGATTCTATACTCCCACAGTATATAAATTTTTATGTAACTAGCTTTGACTTGAAAATTTCACCCAGAAAGGGGAATTTCAGCCCAGGATCTACAAATCAACCTGTAGAGACATCAACAAATGAGAAAAAAGTGTAAAAACTAGTTTAGATCATTTAGGCTGCATCTTATTCAGTGTTCATGTCTTGAAAGAAACTGTAAGAAGCAAATTACATTTCTTTCCTTTCTTTCTTTTTGGATGTGGGATATGATTTCTTATGCTTGAGTTCCATAATCCTAGGTGATTATGGATATGTTGTACTAGCTTTTGTAACAAGCCAGCATTTGCACCAATTAGTTCTACTAGACTAGAATTCTATTTATGAGTGCACTCAAACATGACAGCTATACTGCTTTGATTTTCTGTACCTTAAATGTAGCATAAACACTTTTAAAATCACATCAGAGCAACATTCTCCGAATTAGTTGTAAACTTCCCCTCTCAGCTGTGCTAGTCTTTGCTAGAGATCACAAGGAGAAATTATACTTTTGAATGAGATGAGATCTGCCAATATGTGTTAAAGTACAAGACCTTTAGCAGATGGTATTTCTTCAAAAGAATTGTGGAATATTTTGATGTGAATCATTTCAGGAGCGAAAAACCAGAAATAACATGAGCATTTTACTCTAAAAATTTTCCCCACCTGTCTTACATAAAATTACTTTAAAGGTCCCTGCTGTACAGTCAGTTAAATAGAATTTATTTAGTCAATTAAATGTAAACAAAAACGGTCTCTAAATATTCTACTAATTTAATTGATAACAAATATATTCATATACACCTAAATAATTACACTATAGGATTATTTTTATACAAAGTGAAGAATTTTACTTGCCTTAGCCTAAGCTTCAGAACACAATCTAGAATTCAGTTAGACCGTGAGTCACAGGGCTTCAGGTTGGAACCTCTTCTTTGCTTCCAAGAGCCTTGCACCCTTTTCTGAATACTGGCAAGGCTTCCAGAAAGAGTCCTTCAATACAGATCCTTACTCGAAACAGTCACCTCATGATTATGAGAAGGTAAATTGTTGCAGAGACTGTCACTATTTCTCTTCTAGTACTCCAGGCGTGTAGAAACAAGGTCTGCTATCATATAAACTTTTCTAATGTCGGAGATCTCAACTTTATTTTTTAGGGGTTATGATCATCTGAAGTATTTTGCATGGTCTTTAAGTGTTTCAGGCATCAAGTTTTCAAGATAACTGATCTCAGGAAGAGCAGAGACTGAATAACTGAAGCATTTTCATTCAGACTTTTTGAACTTTGGCATCTCTGCAGGAAATTCCTTTAAAGATATCGAGACTTTTTTCCGTCTGGCTTCTGCTGTCTCTTTATTTACAGTTAATTAAACGTTTTTCAGCTTGTAGCTACTACCAAAGAAGCAAAAATGTAACTATGAATAAGCTTTCCGAATAAGAACCTTCCTTTTATTTTGGGGAGCTCTGACTAAGGAAGAGATCTAAAGTATCTAATATCTAAAATATTCAGGAGTTGGACCCAATGATCTATGTATGTCCTTTCATACTCAGGATACATATTAACAAGAAACATATTAACAAGTCATCATGAAAATCCAACAGTTTGAGTGACTCTCTAATTACCTTAGTTGCATGACATTCTTTTACCCAGAGCTGGAACACTTTCCTGCACAATCTTTACACTAAAAATGTGGTGGGAAATGAAAAAAAACACATCTCTAACTTTCCTACAAAGTACTCAAATCTAAACTTCTGAAGAAAAAAATTGCTCATTTTTTATCTGTATTATTAATATAACATTTTAAAGAAATTATCTTACTTTACACCTTCATGAGACATGACAGACTGAATATTAGTAAAATTGTCGTCATGGGAACAGATTGCACGTTATTACACAGCTGGAATATAAACATTCTCCAGGCAAGCAAGTATTGTTTTTTCCCTAAATTAGGTTTTCGCTTGCAAAAAAAAAGTGGGTGTTGTTTGCTTGTTTGTTTTGCGGAAGTAAGTGAAAAATATGCAGGTAAAATTGCTAGGTAGCAAAAAGTGGCGATTAATATAAAATAATTCAACATAATAGTGTATCTGAAATCTGGAGTTTGGTTCTGTTAATACAGACCAGTGACATTTAACACCTTAAGTAATGGAAATATGAAACTATTTGATGACGGTAAAACAGCAGTAATAACACAAAGAACTGAAAATGAGACAGAAAAAAATATCTTTGTCAGACACAATAATTCAATGCACTATTCTGTTACCAATGAACAAACCTCAGGAGTGTAACTGTTTCCCTGCAGCCAGGGAATATTTAGTAGTTATAAGTCCCAATGTCTCTTTTAACATAAGTGGCAAAATAAATAAACTGAGGGCAGAACATGGAACACCCGGAACCAAACAAACAGAAACTTTATATGAATTTAATTAGGAGATTTAGCATTGCTCACTTGCCCTCCAAAAAAGAAAATTTGACTGAAAATTTATTTCACTGAATCCTGAATCATTGGATGTTCTAATTAAAGCTACAAATAATGTGCAAATGTAATGTATTCTTTTTATAAGCTATTTTGCTATAATTTTTACAGAGTTTCTCAGTAGCGTTATCACTCTACTTTCAGTAAGCAGCAAATCTGCTGCTCCAATCCTCTGTAATTTTTAGACTCACCCAAAAAAAAAAAAAAAAAAAAAGGAAAGAAATAATAAGGAAAGGAAAAAAAAGGAAGAGACTTTATCTTGTCTGCAGCCCTAAGGACTTTTGGAAGTAGCCACATATCGAGATCCTTCCCAAACAAAATTCTCTGCAGGAAACAAACAAAATATTATGTGAATACAGTACCTCAATATGGTCTCATGAAAGAAGGACAGCATTGGTTTTAAGAAAGGATAGAAATTTCCCTGGAGTAAAGCATTTACAGTTACATCCTTACATGTTTACTGGGCAGCTGTGTAGGATCTTCCCCAGTGCCCAATAGATTCAAGGCCAGCTGGCTCCAAGAGGGAATGCTGCTCGCCAGGACCGAGCCCATGAGTGAAGGTGGTAGCACCTCTAGGATAATGTATTTAAGAAGGGGAAATGCTGCTGCGCAACAGCAGCTGGGGACAGTAGTGAAAATATGTTTCTCTCAACAGCGCTGTAGACACTGGTGAAGAAGGAGGGGGAGGACGTGCTCCAGGCACCAGAGCAGAGATTCTCCTGCAGTCTGAAAATGAAAATTAAAAGTCTCTGTGTCCTGGGGCAAACACTGCAGTATAGATTCTGTGGATATCAAATGCAGAAGGTAGAGGAGGATGAGAGGATATGACACGACTGGAGGTTCACGAGTTGAGTTCAAAAAAAGGAACAAAAAACTTATCATGCACATGGGTAATTTTGAACATTTCATTTTTTCAACTAAATAATTATTTAACATGAAGTGTATAACTTTTTCAGAGATCTGAAATTAAGACTTTCATAATTTTATACCAATGCTAATTATTAGGGCTGCAGATATTTTCTTTGATCTGATTTTAATTCAGCAAAAGGACGTGGAAAGCACACATATTTATGAGATCTCATTGTCTACTAGCATGCTTTTAGGTTAAGGTAGCAAGAGCTGTCAAACCAAGGCAGGCAGGCCTAGAGCCAAAGATTTACTTACATGTGCAGGTACATGAGCTGTGATGTCACAATGAGTGTGATTTAGTTGTTTACAAATAGATATCTAACATTGTTTGAGATACAGTAGATCATCAGAGACACCTCATGTTGTTCATAGTATTTCACAACCTTCAGGAGATCTGTAGCCTGTTAGAAGGACAACTAGAGGGCAGATAAGACAGCCAAGGGGATCTCATGTGCCATTAGTTACTATATTTATATAACCAAATTAAGCCCAACATGTCAGCTCTATTTCAGCGAAATCAATATTCTGATAACTTCTCGAGATTTTAAACAATAGCTGTCAGATAGGACACTTGAAGGTTTAGAAGGATGTCCCTGCCTCTGTGAGTCAGAAAAGATTTTGGCAGGAAGCAGGTGTGGAAACTACAGTCTTATCAGAAGTCTGATCTGGGTAGAAGCAGAGCTGACCAGGGAAAGCCTATTAACTTTAAATATCTACATCATGAACCATTATTTTTTAATTTATCATTCAGATCATATTTCCACCAATGCTTTCTATATAGAATAGTTTGCCTTTCCAGAGCTAGCAGGCTTGTGCTAAGAAAAGTACTCTATAGGGGTTTAGTTATTTTTGTAGCTAAGCTATAGGACTATTTGAAGTTCTGCCATGAAAATTCTGCATAGGTACTGGAAAAAGAAAAAACAAAAGTTCATGCCATATCTATAAAGCCAACCAACCAAAAACTTATCAAATGATATTTAAATTACTAGGTACAATCTATTGAGAAACGCCCAGAAAAAGTGTCCTAAATAGAGATAAAATTACATTGATATAATATTATTAAGTCCACTAACTAACTGTACTTCAACTCTCAACTGAACTACATCCAGAAAGGAAAAGTTACATTTTACGTATTATGTAGCTGTGTTTAGTAGTTCTCTTTTAGTCTTTAGGGATGAGTTTTCTTAAGGTGTATACAAGCTGGAAGTTAATCTGTCTGGTAACAGCATTGCAGGAATTAATTCTCACCTTTGTTTAAAGAATTGTAAGAAGCAAATTCTCTGCTGGCCTAGCTTCATTTGAAGTCATGGAAATAATGTCAGGAGACAATGTGGCAGTGGTTCCAACTGTATTTTGTGATCATTTTAACAATCATTAGATATTTTATTTTAAATATATTATTCCAGATCACGGTTGGTGTTTCTTCATAGCCACATTTTACCTTAAATACATAATTTTCTATATCATCTTTTTCCATACAAACATAATATATTTCAACAAACGGTTAATTTTTCCTGGCTAATTTATGCAGTCTTGCAGGCCATTTAGTATGCTAGAGTTGATATATTTATTTTCCCACTTGTAATTACATCCTGCCAATTTTCTGTTACTCTTTACACATATAATGGCCAAATTTTCAAAAAAACTTAAAACACAGAATTGTTATCCAGCTACATGGAGGGTGATTCTTCATTAGCATATACAGTAATGTTAAGTGGTGTACCTAGGTCTCTTAGAAGTTTTTAGAAAAGTAATTCCCCTGGCTGCTTTTCTAGCACGAGTGTGTGTGCGTGTGTGTACCTGTTGATTGTTTTTCCCTAACTGTACAATGTGATATGAGCTTTAAACTGTCATCTCATTAGAGGTTAGTAGTATTGAGTGTTGGCTCTAAACACCACTTAGTGATTATGATCCAAGCTGTATATTATATGAGTAGCTAATTGTTTAACCTGACATTTCTCATCTACATGAAGGAAATGGACGAGAAATCTGACCTTTATTTGAATAACAATTTCATTAGAATTTCCCAGACTAATCATCATCATGTCATACTATTTACTTCTGTTATGTATCTACATGTGGCAGCAACAATGTGAATAACAATATTTGAAATTTTCTAATTATGTTTCGGTCTGCAAGATAAAAAACCAAAGGTATCTAATAAGGCTTGTAAATCATCAGCTATTCTAAAACTGATGACACTTCTCTGCAGTCCATTCACGCAGGAATCATATCTGATCTCAATGGTCATTATCTACCCTCATCCTATGTTTAAGGCAACAGACACAGCAGTTTGTGGAGCCGTTCCTGGCCTCTGCTTTGCAATCTTCTAGATCTTCTGAGAACTTCATCCAAGATCACTGTAAAACTTGTGGGAGGTCTCTGAGAAATATCGAAGTGCCTGCTGCTGATACAGAAGTGTTACCTTGGGGTGCCATGACTACCAGCCTCTAGCAGCTCCTAACAAGCTCTGTGAGCTGTCTGTGACAAAAGGGGACTGCAGGTGAGGAATGGTCAGGCATCCTTGCAGCAGGTGCAAGGGAGGGAGCCATGTAAGAGCTGGTCTTGAGCATGGCTCGTGGAAGCACCTAACAGATGTAGCCTCCTGTGTAGAAAGGGGTCAGGACCTCTGCTCAGGACAGCATATATGTACTCAGGGATGCTGGATCAGGCACTGCAGAGCAGCCATTGCAGCAGCTGTGCCTGTAACACCAGAGACTTCGGCCCAGACCAAATTTCTGGGGGAGGACACAGCTCAGCAGCACTAGAACTGTAGGGAGTGTCTGTGGCAAGGAGGAATATTTCTTGACTGCAGGAGATGGGCGTATCGGTGGACTTCTTGTGCTGAGAAATCAAGAAGCTGGAGAGCAGCAGATTGTCTCATCTCTGGTGCTACAGAGATTGACTGGATCTTCTCTAAAACCCTTCCGCCTCTAAAAGCCTGAGTTCAGAATCCTGAGAGGAAGGAAAAAGATAAATAACAGGATCTGAGCTCTGGACTTTTGCAAGAAGACTTCAGCCTCTTCAGAAACCTGCTTGTAAGAGTTCCATAGCAGATGGTGCTAGAGTGAAGGAGGCATCTAGGAATGCTGCTTTGTTTTATGGGTTTTCTGGCGGGTTTGGTCTTGTGTATATGTGCATAGATTCACCTTCAAGATCAAGGATGTCCATTGTGATGACTCAGTTACCAAGCAAAGGTGCCAGGAGACCTGCATGGATGAAAAAAGTCATCCTCAATTCAAACATAAGTTTAAAAAAAAAAAAAACCCATGCGGAAGCAGGAGGAATATAGAGGCACTGTCTGAGCGTGTGGGGATGAGATTTAAAAGGCCAAATGATACTGGATCTGACAAAGGTTGTGAAGGGCAGTGGGAAGGGCTTCTACAGGTGAATCATCAGCAAAAGGAACTTTGGAAAATGTGGGCCCCCGGCTATATGAGGCAGAGGAGATTGTGCCAGAGGAATTGGAGTCATTGAATAGCTTGGCCTGTTCCTTCACCTTGGCCCTACTACTAAGATTTCCTTACAGAAGTCTCAGGCCCCTGAGGCGCATGGGTAGGTCTAGAGCAAAGACAGGCTTGCAGGAGAGTTGGACTAGATAATCAGAGGCCCTTCTAACCTCAACCGTTATGCAAGCCTGATGTCAGTTTATAAGACGGTTGATTCCATAAAGGAGACAGTTTCATTATCACAAGTATTTTAGTTATTTACATAATTATGTTTGGGTAAAAGAAAATGCACAATTTTTGGATTGAAATTTTTTTCTTCAAGAGGGCTCCAGACAGAAGTACTGAAATAAAAAATAGGAATAATATTCTTTTAAAAATCGAATGCTTTTTCAAGTCTTATGTTTTAGTATTCACACATGACTGGCTTCTTGATAGATATCTTTGCTAACAGTTTATCTAATTTTATCCGTCACTTCATGACACCTTACAAAATACTTGATATAAATGAAAATACGTCTTAGTTTTGAAAACTGGTGTTTATCTTTCCAAAAAAAATTCTATTTAAATTAATTGAATAAATGAATTAATCACGGGAAGTAATTTTCTTGCATATATGAAAGAAGAAACTATTTATTATGGGAAACATTTGTCTTGATATAAATTTCTCATCATTAGAAATAATTAAAATTCAAAACAGCTCCATCAAGTAATTTATTTCACAAAATATGGTATCTTTAAGACATAAAAACTTACATTAGAGAGCTTTTCATAAACCTCTAACAAATATTTTATTAATTTAATGTCAACAGTTTTTCTTGATGGGGCTATTTATTCTTTTTAAATAAATAATAACATTTTTATAAGTCAATGCCTACTAAAGATTTTGACAGGCCATTTTGTTTTATTTTGGCAATGACTGTAACTAGATTTACAGTAAACAAAAATACTTATACAGTTGCAATGATCCTTGTGGAAAAATAGTAAAAAAAATTATTTCTGCATTTAGGAAAGGGAAAACTAATTTGCAAAACGTCCAGTCTAAACTTATTACCTTAGTAGACAAACTATATGCATAGTAAGGTAGTTTTAATGGGGATGAGAATTCAGGAGGAAAACACTATTGTCTTTAACTTAAGTTTCCTAAGGCAAAAAAATATATTTAAGTTTTATCAGAAGATTTATTTACAGATACTACTCATTAAGTTTCTTTTTTCTATATGGGTTTTTAAATCTCCTAGTATTATTAATTTTATGTCTTTTTTTTGGGGGGGAGAGTGGAATTAAAAAGTTCGCATAATGACAAGTGTATTAAAAACAAGTGGAGAAAGTGTTCTCTGGCCTTATAGAAAAAGACAGTTAAATGAAGCAGATTTCATTCCCACTGATTTTATTCTCATGTAGAATCTGCCCATACATCTAAACTTTCTTTCTTGTGCTAGCTTTTAACTATAACCTTAAGGGAAGATATATTGCGATCATGTCCTTCAGGAATATAGGAGGGTTTTGAAGTTTTGATGGGCACACATTGACATGTAGATTCAGGTAATTCGATTTTTAAATTAAACTCTATTTAGTTAGGTATTTATAAAAATTAAAATTGGAAATTAAAAATTAATTTCATGATGATTAATTTTACTTTTAAAGAAAGGCTAGAAATACAAAGCATTGGATATTAAATCTTCATGCTATCTGCAGCCCTGATTCAGTTTAAAACCAGACTTTAGGTGTGACACAAATCTAAGACTGAATCCTAGTACATATCTACCCTGTGAGAGCCTGAATTGCATAATTTGGCAAGCACTGATGTTGCTGCCTTTGAACAATCTGAGAGGTGTTAGTCTCTTGCTGAAGGATGGTACAATTTGAGGTCTTGCTCTCAATCACCTTCTGCATTGGCAATTATTACCAATCATCTACCTGGTGTTATCAACCATACATAAGAATGCGTGGATACTACCATTTACAGTTTTTATCTCTGAAGCATGAGAGAAAAGCACAAAACTCATTTAATGAAGCAGATCTAGTCATCTAAATAACTTTAAGAATATTAGTTATTCTTTCCAAAGTCACTTGGAATTTGTATTCACAACACTGTCTCCATATTTACCTTTGCAAACAACAAGAGAAAAGAAGTGAAAGAGCAAACCTAGTCAAATCCAGACTAGATTTTTTCGGCATCAGTTTTCATCACTTTTAAAGAGGATCTACCATTAAAATGAAGACTTTAGGGTAGAAAAGCATGCTTCCTTTAGCCTGACGGGATAACCACCATTTGTTTTAAGCACAGTGACCACCGTCAGAAATTCACATGCTTAACTTGTTCCAAATGTCTGAATTATATCGTGCAGAACTAAAGGCAGAATAACCCCCAAAGGATGTCACTTTAGGAGTTTCTGCCTTTCAGTTGCAGCAGAAGTGATTCATAGTTTAAATTAAGAACTTCTAGAACCCTGCAGGGTGAAGCTACCTCATTGGCTTCTGTGATTTTCAGATGTAATTTTTCTTTCTCTGTCTGTGCTATAAAATCCATGGCAGACTTAAGCTTTCACAGAGGATGGGGAGAACAAAACCTAACTTGGGACAGCTTTGTGAATTAAATCTGAGAGTAGGGGAGAAAAACATTGCTAGACTTCCTTTTGTGAACTATGCAGAAATATTCAAGATCATTTGCATCTTTTTCTCCCTGTTGATTGATTAATGTATCCTTTCCTGCTACTCCTCTACTTCCTATGTTCTACCCACAATTAAAATAATGTGTTCACTTACCTTAGTGGCAACACAGTGCACATGAAGACTGATGTGTTACATAAATGCTACAACACTATCATTGGAGAGCAATGGAAAATATATCTTTCAGTCCTGTGCTCTGTTATAGTCTCCAAAAAAAAGGAAGTGTGGTAATTAGATCTGTTGAGCTGTATAGGAACTTTATAATGTTATTTGCCAAATTTGGACTGAGGCAGCATCGTAAATGTATTCACAGTGAAGAAAAAGATTGTAATACACCAGAAAAACCTGCCTCTTCCTGCTCGCCCTTCCCAAATTTGTTTTTGTCAGTTCTCTATTAACGTGCAGAGACCGTCAGAAATTCACATGTTTAGGAAAAAAAACTGATTTTTATTACATAAACAATCATCATATGGTTTTATAGAAATGAAGTTAAATGAGATCTTTTTTGGTCTATTTTGGTAAGCAAATCATCAGACATTCATTTCAGACAAATACATTTCCAACTAACTATTCAAAAACAACTATTCAGAAAAATAACAACAATAAAAATAGAAATCTAATTCTTTTTCAAACAAATATTACTTGCATTCATCATATGCTTTTGAAATTTTTGAATGGAATTAAAGTCTCCTTTTAAATATATTTGCATAGATTTCCTTCTCTCAAGTTTTAATTTAAGAAAGGTAAATGGAGGTAAAGATGGTGCTGCAGAAGCTGAGACTTGAGGTGGAGGTGAAGGGAAGAAGAATGTAATCCTAACACATATTTCTCAGCACAACCTGTTCATAGTGAACTTGTATTTTGTTGTCTTTTCCACGTATTTCTACTTCATTGTCCCGTGACTCAGTATTTCTGTCTAAACCATCATACCACAGATTTCTGCTACTTTTAGTAGACTTCCCATTTATTTCTGTCTTCTAATATGACATAAAAAAAAATTACATGTCTTTGCTTTCAAGTGCACAGTCCTCCTTTTCCTTCTCTTAATATCTTACAATCTTTTAATTTCACAAAAGGTCTCTCTTTTTCTCTTTCCCTTGTGCAAGCAAATTCTAATGCAGGATACTGCTTCATATAGTACTATTTTGAAATACTACCACCATATCATACACTAAACTATATTTCTAATTCTGTTTTATGAAAGGATCAGAGAACAGAGTCAAAATAAAGTTTGCTAATTACTTTTTTCCACAGTGTGATTTCCATTGCATTGCTACCTAGAAATATTTTAACACTAGACTAACACTAGACACTATGTTAAAAATGTCATACCAACCAAAATGAAATTATCTGCCTTTAGCAAAATGGTACTGGTATACTGAAACATAACCGTCTTACAATATAATGAAAATTATGTTAGTACTAAATAGGGTATTTAAAAGAGTTGCAAAACAAAGCTGTAAAAACTGTGGGGTACCATAGAAAGTCTAATTTTTAGCTATCCCATCAAACAAAAGTAAACAATACCTTATTTTCAAACTTGTTCAAGACCTGGATCATCATCAATAATGCTTTCCTCTAAGCTCTGACTCTTGGTTTGTGAGCTTATGAGATGATCTTGTTATTATTTCAATTAATTTTTCTGTATCTGTATAAAATAAATGTCATTTATTGTCTCTCAACAAATTTTCTTGAAACAAAGAAACAAAATTGAAAAAATAGTAGTCAAATTCAAAATAGTTGATTTTTTTTTCCCCAATATGTTTATAAACATATTGCTCAGTAGGATATCATATAGTATATGCTTATGAAAAGCACACAAAGAGAAATAAGGGAACTAAATTGCATTACACTCTTTAATATCTCCTTTGAAGATATGCATTTTCCATTGGGGTTAATCTTCTCAACTGCTAAGACAAAAAGTCTTGTTTGGTAACAAACCATGCTTCTCTAAAGTGCATTTGGGAGACTGAAAAAGCCATAATCATGAAATTCTGAGAATAATTTTATCCTCACTAACAATTATGCATGACTATTTGGGATAAGAATATTGCTGGGATGTTTTCATAGAGGTTCATATGCCAGCTGTCAGCATATGACAATCTCTATACAATAAAATGGGGAGTTTAATGAAGAATTAAAGTAATAAAACAACAAAATTTCTATATTATACTTGCTAAAACAGAAGTTCCTAAACAACATAGAGTTTATTCAGGTGGATATCTGTCTTTTGAGTCTTGTCTTAACCTTTTAAAATGATCTTGAAACAGTTTTAGTGCTCCTCATTCAGTAATTAAATATAAAACAACGTATTCTGGGTTGTTTTGTTGACCCATTCTTATCAGAGAACAGAGCCCTAACAAAGTCCCACAGTTTGGTAAAACATCAAGGAATTGTGGCACACGATTATCACAGCCCTTTTGGGAAGGCAAGCCTTATTCACTGTGCACAGCTGCTGGCACTGATACAGAAGAGTGGAAGCTGTGTGTAAGGGGCTACTTTGTCTTTTACCCATTTCCTATAATAATTTCACTGGTACCATGCACGGCCTTTTTATATTGAATTATTGGACAAGATGAAGTGCAACAGAAAGCTTCTCGCAAACACAAACACATACACATCACTCATGGAAAGAAGATACACCATCAGCAGCAGCAAAAAGCAGGACTCCTGACCATTGCCAAGGAAACTGGGACACAAATAGCCAAGGACGAGGCAGAATTGGGTGGAAGTTTGCAGTGCAGAGCTATACCACATTAACTGTCCATGTCTGTGCTTCAACACCTCGTAGCAGAGGCAGCTGATTCCTCTTTCCTCAACGTCAAGCTTCCTTTCTTGTTACTGTGTTTGCTGAGAGTAAATTATTTGAAATACAGTATATTTGCCTAAAAGTATAAGTTAATGGTCTAGTCTTTCTGCAAGCTGGCAATGTGCAGGGAGTTATGGGAAGAACCCATTTCTAAAGTATGATACTCATTAGGAACATTTAAATGCCTCTTTGTATTTGTAGATTGCAAGAGAATTTATGTTCATTTCCCTATTCCTTCCACCTGAGGATATTAAAGCTCCTCACAAAATTGTATAAAGCCTCACTGCTCTATTCATGGTAAGTAAATATAATTACCCTCTTGTTTCTGATAGGGAAATTGGAACTTTGGGAAGACTGATCTGAACTAATGTAGTGGTGGTAAAATTCTAGGCTATATCATATTTTCTGACTCGTTGAAGTTCTATCCATGTAATTTGTTGAATATTTAATGTTGAAATTTGAATCAGGAATACTGAATTTGATATAAAGATATATAGCTGATATAAGGATAAATTTGAAGTATTTAAAATATACAGAAAGTAAATATAGAAAAAAACCACAAAGATTTGCAAGAACAGTATTAGTTCATAACTAGCACCAGCTAATAATTTATCAAAAAAAGACTGGAAATCTATTGAGGGTGGTTTAAATTTCAAAAGTTAATAAACCGGATATCTTCAATCTGAAATAAGTTACTTGATGCATCTTGAAGAGCCTGCTTTTCGAAAAGATGCTGATTTCTTCAGTGTCCTTAGGGGTATGAGACACTCAACACTGAAGCATCCTTAATTTCTAGATTTTGGGCTGTTTTTTTAATCTCTAACATCACTGGAGCAAATAATTCCTGTTTCATATGATATTTACACAGTGCCTACTTCAGTGGAACAACTGTAGTGTAACAAATAATATCTCATAAAAACTTTGCCGTTATACAATATATCAGCTTCTTTAAAACAATATATTCTTCAAAACTATCTGGCACTTACTTTTATACTAATAATCAAAATAATGGTAAAATAATTAACAGAGCAATAATAAATTTAATTAGAATGTTGTACCTTAAAATTGTCAATATTAAGACACAGTAACATTTTTAATTCCAAGTTCTAATAATAATATTTATAATCAGAAGCTTCTGGCAAAAAGAAAGCATAATGCTTTATTTTGGAGGGAATTTTTTTAATTGGCCTACATAATCTCCTTTTCCAGCAACTCTGTTATTTAAAATTCATATGATTTTTATATCAGGTTTAGCTCCACCAGAGCATGAACATTTTATAACTCATACATGAAATATTAGCCTGCAAGCAATGCCATATTAGCACAAGTCTTTGTACTGTGTGAAGACTAAATTATTGATATTAAAATGAAGAAAGAAGAAATAACCGTCATGAGACACAACAAAATACCATTTTATTATGGCATTATCTTTTTAGGCACAAAACATCTTATTACTTATTTGTTCTGTTTCAAAATATTTAAAAGGGAAGAAATAATTACCTTTTTTCCACTTTTTTTTTTCTCATTTATAGTTAGAACTCTGGCCTTGTTCTGAAACAGACAACCTTTACTTCACGAGATAACATTAAAATAACATTCTTCCCTCTTGGAAGATGTGTATGTTTAGAGATCGCTGCCATTGGACATTCACCTGGAATCCAGCTATGAAATCATGCAACACACTTGTTCTCTGGTGAAAGTCATAAACCAATCAGGTAGTGAATAAATATCAGAGTGACACTGGGTTCAATAACAGAGAAAGGAGATGATGAATAAACATTTTTAACATCTTCCACATGCAACCCAGTTCTTCATTCATAGTTAAGAGTTGCATGGTCGTGAGTTGTGGATGAAGTTGTTATTTAATTGCAAGTATAATTTATGCCTGAGCATGGGCTGCTTAGGACTTAAGGATTTACTTTACTTTTTTTTTTTGAATACTGAACTACTTGACATATTTGACTCCTTCATGTTGTATTGTAATATGAAGGTATTTGATTTCAAATACACATTAAACTCTGAAATGTTTCAGTTCACAACTTTGTGTGAAAGATCATGTAATTTTCAGAGTGAACCAGTTCAACTTCTTTACATCCTTGTTCACTTATTCATATCTAGTATATTTGGTAAGCAGGGGTAAGAGCAGTAAATTCTGAACATATTGCTTTTTTGCACTCTTTACTAAAAGGGATTTACAAAAAATCAGCATTTCAGTACAGATTTTGGGTATCCATAATCACTTTAACTTCTTAGTATAGAGCAAAAGGAAAAATAAGTTTTCTTAGATGCATACACTAACAATTAGCAAAAGCCCAAAAGGCATCTTGAGGCTTTTCATAGGTAAAGAGGAAAAGTGGTGAAAATCTCTGTACATGTCTTTCAGTGGCGCCCCAGAGACATCTTTTAACACAGTCAGCAAGACTTTTACATTGATCCTAACAGTAACTCATAACTCAACTGCAATATCTTTTTTATCCTTTTCACAGCACAAAGAAGAGTGGGGAAATTCTGTCATTAATCTTTAAAACCATTCACCTCATCACCATGGTTTCAACATTTGTGAGGAATGATGAACGTTACTGTTTCTAAGGCAAGTTTTAGAAAGCATGGCTCTCCATAGTGGACATGTGTGCAGTGTGTCCAGAGGAAGGTGACCAAGGTGGTGAAAGGCCTTGAGGGCAAGGCTTACAAGGAGCAGCTGAGGTCACTTGGCTTATTCAACTTGGATAAGGCTGAGAGGTGACCCCATTTCAGTCCGCAACTTCCTGAAGGCTGGCAGCACAGAGGGAGATGCTGATCTCTCTGTCTGTGGTAGGACACGAGGAAATGGAATGAAGCTGCACCAGGAGAAGTCCAGGTTGGATATTAGGAAAAGATTCTTCACTGAGGGGGTGATTGGATACTGGAATAGGCTCTCCAGAGAAGGGTCATGACACCAAACCTGTCAGAGTCCAAGGAGCATCTGAATGATGGTCTTAGTCATAGCACTTATTGTTAGCAGTCCTGAGAGGAGCAGGGAGTTGGACTCAAAGATTCTCATGGGTCCCTTTCAGCTCGAGATATTCTATGATTCTCTGTCCTGGAGCTACTACTGAGCTGTCAATCAAGAATAGCCAGAATAAAAAACAGAAGGCATTTATCCATTATCTGTTATTTACACAGAAATGTAAAACATATCAATGTACAGTAATGAAAAGTAATGTTTTTAACTAATAAAAGGGTGGTTAAGAAAGAAAGAATCCTAGAGTATTTCTAGACATAATATTAAAAATAGGACAAATTTCTCACCATCAAATAGTAACACTGCTTTATAATCAAAGGAAATGGTGTGTTGTTGAGATAGCCGAGAAACAACATTTACAAACAGAAAACCTCCATCCCAGAAATATAGCATTTCTTTGACTCAAAGAAATAGAGAAACAGCACTTGACAAAATCTTAGCTTTTGAAAACTTAGATTACTCCTGAGATGAGCAGCACAAAATCTTAATTGTTTTTTTTTTTTGCATTCAAAAAAGCTCCAACAGTTTCTGCAAATAAAAGAGAAGTCTGATAAACTTTGAGTGGTAACAAAGGATTTGAAAATGTTCATGGAAGGGGCAGAGCACTGTTAACATATTAATCTGGTTTTCATCTACAGTTTTGTCAGTGAAAACAACTATTCCTATGGCTTGTGATAACTTTTGCAATTACATATTTTAGCTAGAGACCACAATTATTTGGTAGTTTGTGAAGTGCCTAGTGAATATAGACGAAGTTGAGAAGTATATGTTGTCCAATGTACAGCTGCTTGCAAGCTCGGGTGAAAGTTCTAGTGGAAAGAGGCTGTAAGAATATAAAAGCAAGGAAGCTGAAGTAAAGCTGTATGTCAACCCAGACTAACTCCACAAAACATAAGACGCATCTTTTCTTCTGCTGAAGTTCACCTGGAGCATAGAAGTTTGAAATCCAGAATCAAGAAGTAAAAAATGGAATTTAAAAAAATTTGGAGTGAAAAGGGTTAGGCCGTGGTCTTCAGTCCTGACTTGTAGATGCTGTGTAATGAGTATGTCCCCACAGTGTGGAGGCTCACCAGATTAACAAATAGTGGTGCAAATGGAAATTGGGAATGAAAGTGATCATGAAGTCTCTTGCTTCAGTAGTTTCAGGCCTGTTTGGAACACAATAATGCAACCACAGTTTTATGTCCTTCAGTGGAAGGATTAAATACCAAATCTTAATATTAGTAAATCTCTAAATTGTCTTTCTATTAAAACTTTTTAAAATTTTAACTCCACGTGAAGCAAATTAATGTTGAGAATGTTTTATTTCTCCTTGAAGAAATATCCAACGAATGTGGATATTACTGTACCTAAAAGACAGATGAAGATCCTTTATATAATTTTTTTATAAAAATATTGTGTACAGTGATGTTTTGCTAAAAGGCCTCTGTTCAGAAAGAAAGCTCATTGGTGAAGACAAACGTAATTTTCCAACTGACTACAGCAAAGTTGTATTTGCTCCATCTGCAGGCTATCAAAACATATTCACAAGGACTTCGAGACTGAAGAACACCTGTTTTGACTTGCTTGATCTACACGATTTCATATACCAGACTCATTTCATCAACACCATTATCTGCACACATATAAGTCATCCATAAAAATATTTTAACTCTCTCACATCACACTGTGCAATCCTGTAGAACCTGAGCATATTGTCCTTAAGATGACATTCCTTGTGAAATCTCTTTTACAGCTATAGTAATTTGCAGAAAGTTACAATCAGTTATTTCTTTTGCAAAGCAGTAATATTGCTTAAAAATGAAGATGATAGTTTATTTCAATTGTAAACTGGTCTTATATAACAAGGAATAACCATTTTCAGTCTCCAGAGAAGGACACCTTTGATGCATACTAAACAACCTGCTGAGACCCTTCTACTAGTTCAGACTGCCTTTGCAGTACAGATGCAGATCAGTTATACTGGAGTTGCAGATTATTAAAGTAACACAGCAGGGTAAAAAGCCAATGCTGACTTCACACGGACTTGCTAAGAGCAGTTCTTAAAAGAAATTCTAATAGGTCTCAGACACTGCTATTTAGAGTATTTTTTAGAGAACTTCACCCCCACACAGAGCATCAAATGTTCTTACTTATATTTTGAATATGTGTTTGCACTGGAAAGGAGATGGACTAAAGGCATAGTCTGAAATCTTCTCTATCTGCAATAACGATGTAGGATAAAAAAAATAAAAAATTGTCAATAATTCAGTACCTTTGATGCTGGCCTGTATATTCACTTTTAAAGTGGAAAAGATCTGCACATGTTTTGAGATCCATGTCATATTTAGTAGCACTCCTTATTGTCAAGCGCCCATAAAATAAGAAAAAAAAGAACAATTTTCCTTTACAAATCAGGTATTGCAAATTATTTTTCAGTTCATGGAAATGGATGTCTGCAATCAGCAGTTTTTGAAACCCAGTACAGTCCTTTAACCTCATCAGGAGCACTCAATGTCTTCCTTACTGTCTAAAAACTACATTTTAAGCCTTTGAATACGTCTTTCACTTAAAATGGTGTTAAAATTTCTATCACATGTAACTACTATTGAATTGATTGTCAGTTCTGTGAGTGAATCTCTTTCTCGAACAGGACTTTTCCTTTAGTGCTGTTATTTTTATTAGCAGTTTTGCAGATAGAATAGTGTTCAGTAGTTTTAAAATTATTTGCCATCCGTGTGAGCATAGCAGAAAATCAGTTTTGTTTAGGGCATGAAGATTACTATGCACAATTATGCAATCCAGCAAGTTCAGTAGGAAATAGAAGTCATATTTACTTGCAAAGAGTTTACCATGGGAAGTTTGTTCCTCTATTCCTCTCTAGATGGAATCCAGACAAACAAACATCGCAAAGCTCCAAAGCATTTTGCCTAAATAGATTTACGTCGGTATAGAGACTGTTGGTCTGGTTTCGGGGACTAGCTTGACAGAATGAGGATGACCTTCTAAGACAATAAAAATATTTAGAATACACATTGTGTTTTAGTGCAAACACGCTCTTTTTGGGATTGCTTATATCCGTACAACAATACTCTCGCAGCCACATCATATAGCTGCTGATTGAACTGTGTGATAACGCTACCTTCAATTGTTCTAATGTTGGTTACACTAGTATTTTGTGCTGGTGTTTACCAAGAACATTTTGGTTTCTTGCAAAGTTTTGAGGTTTTTTTTTTCTCTTTTCCCTTTTTTTGCTTTTTTTTTTCCCCCTGTATTATAAGTTTTGGGGGTCTTGAATTTTTTTTTTCTTTTTTTAGTAGGGTATTCATTAAGTGCGATCTATAGGTTGTTTGAACAGTTCTTGTTTTATCCTGCTTTAGGAACATTGCTTCCATGTTTTAGTTACATCTTTCTGCTGGGTTAGAAACTGGCTGAGTGGTCGAGCCCAGAGAGTGGTGGTGAATGGAGTTACATCCATTTGGCAGGTGGTCACAAGTGGTTGTGAGAGACTGGCAAAAATGATTACAGGCTCATAACAACTGAATTGGAAGCTCAAGTATGTGTTCTTTAATAAGGAAAAAAATATTTAAATAGTTTTCTATGAGCTGATTTCAAATTACCTTAGCTATCAAACTTGTAAGCTGGTGTGCAATAACTACTTCTAGGCAGCAAACAGTGTTTGGCTGGCTCAATTCTATATATGTCAGCAAATTTTATCACATTTAGCAGGAAAAATAGCTTTACGTACAGAAGTATTTTATGCAGTGAATAGGCTATATTCTTTTAGCATCTGATCGAGGAAACATGTAACTCTAAACATTCTGCTACAAGGCAACCTAGACTCAGCGCACACTTGGATGCCTCAGGTCTTTCTTTCTAATGACTGGTCACTCTGTAGTTTTCAAATACCCTGACCCAAACATGAAAAACGAAATTATGGACTCACCATTTCTTTGCAGTGTAGCAGGATCATCTAATCACTCCTGTTGTGTAAACTAGTGAGAAGAGTAAGTTATGTTCTAAAACACTAAAAATACTACAGAAGAGAAACTGCAGTAATCACACTGGCCACCAAGGTCAACAAATTTAAACAGATCATTCATTTTTTATTTACATAGATCATTTGAGTGTGTCTCTTTCATATTTTCAGACAAAAAAAAAAAAAAAAATTCTCAATATGATATCTACAGACTGCTTATAAGAGCTGCCAGGACAAAATGATGGCCAGGTCTAAGAAGGCTACAAAGACATACAGCTCCAACCCATCAACAAGAAATTGATGTTAAAGTTTTCTTGGCTACTTTCTTTGTAAAGCTGACTTTTAGTTCAGAAACCTGCTTCACACCATGACCCCTTCCCTGACACAATCTAACTAGGTTCAGTGAAAGACTATGCAGAAAACTGCTCCATAATATGGGTTTTATTTTTTTGAGAAAATGTCTGTAACAAAAGTGAAGAGCTCAGTCTCACAGCTTGTACACACATACACACACAAAAGTTATGTTCTACATTTCACAATTTATGTAAGAAAAAACTTCCAAAATAGGCTTTCCAGTCTTCATAATTTATGAATCTCTATTTCCTGTCTCTTTATTTTACATCATTTTTTATAACTATTTGTAGGACAACAAATGCATAAGAAGTTCTGGGATTTTTTTTGTTGTTCCTATGGATGTTATTCACGTTATGTGAGGCATTCTAATATATGTGACTGCATTTGCAAGCAGAGGGAGCAGGAGAGAGAACACATTTGAATACAAAACCAACTGAAATGAATACAAACAGCTGAAATGTGGTCTAAAAATAAAATAGGGACAGATGGGGGCTCCTAAGAAAGAAATCCTGGTAAAATGCCACAGATTTTCGTAGATATTTTTGTCAGACGTTAAATAACTCTTCACTTTTTAACTTCCAGTGAATTTATATTACATCTTCAAGCTACCAATATAACATGCACAGTCAACAGAAAAGCTTATTTGCATGTCTACTTGTGCTGCATTGCAAATTTTTCAGTATCGAACAATAAAACTCAGATGCTGCAGACTTGTATGAAGGTAGGTGTCTCTGAAGAGTTTTCATAATTGCAATCTATATATGAAGAGATATGAAGAAAATATGCAATGAAAGTACTTCAGAGAATTAAAAATAAAGGGAAATTCCTATACTGAATAAAGTCAGAAGTTATCACGTTAAAATAAAATAATAAGAACTTATTTCTCATAGGAATTAAAAACCAGCCAAATATTTAAAACATATATAACTAAAAATTAGCCCCAGAAATTTATATCTCAGCAAAGACATAGTCTCAAACAAAACAAAACAAAAAAAAAAATACAGACATGATAAGAAAAATAAAAGAAAATCCCAAACAGAAGGTCAAATAGAAGCATCAGTTTTGTAAAATAATTAAAGTCTTTCCATTATTTAAATATTTAAGTTTTCCTACTACGTTGAACATATTTGTACTCCCCTAAATAAATTAATTTTGTACTTAAAACCTAAATGACCCTTGCTCAAGCAATACAATTGATTGAAGACATAGATTACTATCAGCCTGCGTCAAACTAATTTCTTTGTAGAATGAAACTATTACAATTGCTGAGTAACTATCTCAGCAATTCTTTGAGTTGTGGACTTCAGTTAAACTTTCAGAATACGTGAAAGCAAATCATTACTCTGATTCTGTTTCTGAGTAATTTTTATGGGGTTGCTTTGTACAGAGGCTAAATGGGAGCTGTTAACTGAAGACTGACAGTTTTTTAAAAAATATTAATTTTTATATTTATATTTAATATAAATATATGACTTGTATTTCTGTTTGTAGAAAGTAACAAAATCAAGAGGAAAACATCAAATAACAAAGAAAACTTCTGGACCGAAACTAAAATGTCAGTTTCTGAGGAAAAGTGAAAAAAAAGGGACAGTAGATGTGAATGAAAACTTGAATCGAGAATCACTTGTAGTATCAAAAATATGTCTATTAAAAAAAAAAACACAAAACCAAGAGCAACAAAAATAAGCAAACAAAACCAGGAAAAAAAAAAGATAATCCTTTCTTGTCATAGGTGGTGAAAATATGGAACATATTTACTTTTCTTATTTTCCAGTACCTAAAAATCCTAAATGGGAACTTTGCATCATACCAGACAGTAACATTTTAACATTGTTGCTAGTGAATGCTTATGCTAATTTTAGGAAGCTACTAAGGAATCCACTGTTATTTGTAGCTGTAGTGCCAAAATAACAGACCTCTGGCCCAGTCAGCACCTTTGTCCTTTTTAGTCTTACGCTTCTATGTATAACAAATAACACTGCAAAATAATGTGTTCTGTGGTTGACACTTAGTAATTCAATTTCCATTGCTAAGTAAATTTCTTGCCTCCAAGTTGTAAACCCTCGAAATATGGGGTTTGTGATATAAGTGCTGCTGCAACCTTGAATATAAGTGAGAAAATGACACAACTATAATTATGCTCTATGAGAAACATAACAATGCATCCTGAACTCGTAATTTGGTCATTCATTCTCTATAATTGCATTTTTACTTTCTCTTTAAATGAACCCTTATAATTTTATAAACAGCGTAGTTGTCTCTCTAAAACTTAGATTGGCTTCTGCTTTGTTAGCCCTGAATTTCTTAACCATATACACCCTCCTCCTCTCCCTCTATTATTTCTGCAGTGGTTTGAGACTGTGTGATACAGAAGTCTAAGGACCAGACTTCCAAGTATAGATTGCTACTCCTTTAAAGTGAATCTCTAAATTTCCCCCTTACTTGACCTAAGTGTCTAATATATTTCTAAAATACAAAAAAAACAGTGAAAGTCAAAACCTAATTTTAGCAAAGATACAGAGAAGCCCAAAGCAGAGGGTGGGTTTTTCTTCATTTAACTTCAGCCAACCAAAAGCAAAGCCTGAAGGAAAGCTAATTGTCACTTCTTTCTCTGAATCATTTTGTGATTAATGTGATTTCAGTGTGATTAATCAACTTAGGTGACACTTATTTCTTTTTGATGGAACCTGGAAAATGAGAAACTATAGCAGGTGACTCTTAGGGAAACCTCCCAGTCTGACCATTCTGGAGCCTCTTTGGCAGTCACACTCCCAAGGCCGAAGACTTTCACTGCTGGGACCGGAGCCCCTTCACAGCAGCAGCTCCAGTGACCCGAGGGGAGCCCCCTTGACTCCCTGCACATCCCACTCACACCCAGACAGACCAGGATTCCTCACTACTTCGATCCCAGGTTTCCCATCCCAGAGCCTCTGATATCTCGTTCCATAAAGCCATTTATTCACGGTGCAGTGACACAGAAACAGCTCCAGCTGGTGCCTCTGAGGAGGGATCCCCAACAAAGGAACCCCTGGGCTTTTATACCCTCACACACTGTCCACAAGTCTCACTCTTGCTCCTGGGGCCCTGCTCCTGCTCTTGCCCCTCTCCATGTCTACCCAGCTTGCTGACTGTCACCCCTTTTCATCTCCTTTGTTATCCAAAAGTCGGTCCATTCACCTGGATGGCACCACCCATCATCATTCTGTTTGTTATCCCAAAGACTGACAGTTCACAGCCTCTTGTCTTGAGCTCCCACCCAAGCTCAATCTGCATCTCCATCTGTAGATTTCCAGCCCAGCTACCTAGACCAGATGTATTCCTCAACAGCAGATGTATAACATTGGGAAGATTACAGACATTAGGATGCTGCATCTCCTAAAAGAGATACTTTTAGTCAAAATTCTAAGCTCTCTCATTAGTCTCGTTTGTCTGTCTTCACTTTTGTATTTTGGCTTCTCAGGTACCATAATGGATGTCAATTTCTGGTAACAGGAATAATTAGATGATTTAGTCTGACCTTCTGTAGAACTCAGACCATGAAATATCTCTCAGTTAATTTTTCTTTTAATGACTATGGCTATTTGTACTACTCAGTTATTATAAACAAAGAATTTTTGAGGGGAAAAAAAACCCCTTCAAAATCCTTCTATTTTTGTATAATAGTCCTGATTCCAAACCTGACAAGGCAGCAAATAGTCACTCAAGTACTTCTCAATTAAATCAGAAGAAATAAAGTAAATAAAAAGTACAAAAATAAAACCAAACAAAACAGAAAAGCAGACATTTATTTGAGCTGGTTTATTTATATCTATCAGTATCCACAACTCCCTTTTTTTTTCCCCCAGAATTAACCAACACAAAATCAAGACTTAAATAGTCATACTTCAGTTAGTCCCCAAGAGATGCTCATCTCATGTTACAAACAATCCTTTTCCTTTGACAATAACTTTGACTTCAGGTATTTCCCAGTTCATACTCCAGAACTGTGAAACACACCTTTGTACCACTATGGCTGTTTGCAAAACTATGTTACATATCTGATCAACAAAACAACTCAGGATAAAAGGACTTGTGAATAACAGTCCTGCACAAGGAAATACAAGGTCCTATTTTTCTGAGAAAAAGTTTATTACAGACTTAGAGGAGTTGAAACAGTGATAGAACAAAATGTATGTGTAGGTCTCAATTTTCTTAATACTTGAAGTCTATAGAAACTTCTTAGAAATGTACTTCCAAGTTTCCTCCATTTATGCAGGTGCTGTTGTACATAGTCCTAACAATTACACTAAAAGACACAGTGTATTACTCAACAGATCTACAGATTGATCTGAAAAGGTTTAAATTATAGTTTTCACTTTTCTTCATGCTTTTAAAGAAATTCGTTCGCTGTTCTGTCAAGGTAATTTTTTTAAATTATCAGTGGACTAAGAATGCCAGTCCCTTTTAAATATACACCCAAATTCAACAGGAATCCAGACTAAATATTTTTAAGCTTTTAAAGCTGTAATGCAATGAACCAAAAGAAATATAATCTGAAATTTGTCTTCAAATGTTTTCTCTTTCATTGCTACCTAATAGAATAATTACAGTGCAGTCTCAGACTTTATTCTCTGACCTCAAGTAACTTTCATTCTAAAACATGAGCAATCTACATGAGAAATAAAAGCAACAAACCACACACACACGCTTACGCAGACAATACACAAAAAACCCAACTAAGCAATGAAACAAGAAATGCCTGAACCCTTTACAAACACCCCACAAAATCCGTGCAAGGCTGACTGAAAGAGACATAGAAAAAAGGTCTACAAATTTCTGATAGGTAGGATTAAAGGAGATAGAGCCAGATTCTTCTTAGTCACACCCAGTGACATTACAAGAGTAAATGGGCATAAATTCAAGAAAATTCCAGTCAACCATAACAAAAATTTTGTGGTAGTGGTCAAACATTGAAACAGGTTGCTGAGAGAAGTTGTATTGTTTCCACCCTTGGAGATAATCAAAACCCAGCTGGATATGATCCTGCATTGAGTAGGAGGCCTTCATAAATGTGCTGAAATACGTGTATGATAATAATTATCTTGAAAGGCCATTCATCATTTAATTAATTTCAGTTCAATAGCCAGTGACCTTGCTTATCACCCTACCCTTTACTCCCTCTGAGGTTAGAATGAAATACCTGAGAACAAGTCTATCAAGTACGCTTAAGTCTCTTTGAAAAAACAACATGACATTAGTGGACTCAAGCGGGTGACTGGAAGATCAATTTTTGCTGAGGTTGTCCAATCAGTCATATACAACTGCATTAACATTGCTCCAGTGTTCTCTTTGTCTTTACAGTCACCGTACACACTGACTATGAATGTGGGAAAAGACTGACCCAGCGGCAAGAGGAGATCAGGAAAAGCACAGTACTTCATCTGGAAGAAGGAGAAGAAGCAGCAGTGGCTGTTTATTCTGATGCAGAGACATGTAGTTTATATTGATTAAGTCAGGGAAGCCAAGACTATGTGACCTTTTAAGGCTGAACATCAGGTATCTTTCACAGTGAAAATGACAGCAGGAACATTGTAAACACATTCTTTAATGCTGTACGTTAAAGTTTTCCCAAAAAGCTTGCTTAGTATTAGTTAAATGTGAATGTGGATTTGTATGACTTACAAACATAATCGATCTTTTATTATCTAATATTTGGTGATTTTAAAACAAATAAATAAAAATATTCTTTTTTAATTTTCTTACCAAAATCTGAAATCACACAACACGGCACAGTTTCCTGTGTCTGATGGGCACTTCTAATGAAATGTTAGAAATCTGAAGTAAAAGTCAGCTTGTTAGCAGTTTTAAAATCAACTAATTCTTATTTAACCAGGTCTTACCTCAGCTTCTCCTGTATATATTTCTGAATGAAAACCAAATCAATTTGTGAGAGAACACTAACCAAATGGACCCACGCACTTTAAAAATAAAGGATAAACTTCAATCATTGCAGTAAGTAATCAACAAAGCTAGGAAGCAGTTTTCATGTGTCTACCTGATATCAATCAGCATGGTATCTTATGAGCTATAAAATGTTTCCAAGTGGTATTTGCAGTGACAAAGAGAGGAAAACAGAGAACTAAATAATATTATTCAGCTACAAGCACTTTAAAATAAAGTTTTTTAAAAGCTCAGGGCATTATTTAGACTCCCAATCTTTTGTAAGTTTTTACTGTTTTGACGTGTGTGGAATAGAAAAAGAAAGCTGCAGTTACCTAAAAGAATAGACCCACTGCTGTGGTAAGTTTCAGCTTTCTTCTTTGACAGTATTGCAGGTTACTAATTACAGTTTGGCTGCCAAAATAAACTTATCAGGTGAGCAACTGTCTTTTTAAAGGGAGTTGAAAGAACAGAATTTCTGTTGAGGTGAAAGAGATTCATGTGAAATTTCTAAACCACTATCTCTTGACTGCTATGGCAAATGCCTTGTAAATTGCATAAATTCCCACTGTGTAGTATGAACGCTCAAAATTAAAGTGGTGTTTGGCTGAAAAAACATTGAAATGGAAGATGCTGAAGATGTTGGAGAGTTAATTTGTGTTTCCCTGGAGATGATTAGGCACTGAATAAGAGGCTATGACTAAGTAAAATGTAGGAAAATTAAAGGATTTTTTCATTTTATTTTTGGCTACATCATCACCTTGGTTTAAAAAATGGCTATTTCAAAAGTTGCCAAGTTCAGAGGTATGAACATAAAACATTTCCATATCTGTATCTATCTGTGGCATCTATATGATATAAAGATATATGTCTTTAAAATTACTCAAATAGGTTACATAAATACATAGATGCTGGTAAGACAAATGAAAATTATATTTTGAAATTTACATATGGTGTAATTTAAAGTATGTGTCATTGGAAATATTTCCTTATTTAATGATCCCTCCTTGGAAAATATGCCCTTGAGCAGTAAGGACACATTTCTCCCCTTTTTAAAATTAAAGTTAATTTGCCCCATCAACTCCCTTAAAGTAAAAGTCATAGCATCTGAAGGAATAAACTATTATCAGGCTTTATCACAGTGATGCTAACTTCTGAGTGATGGGCTTAACATTGAAAATGGAATGTGTCCCTTAAGATATGTAAAAAGTGTGTATTTTCAAGGATACAGACTTTATGTTTCAGTTCTAATGTGTGAAACACAATAAAGGATGATGGAACATGTTGTGCTCCATTGCAATATATTTCAGAGGTGCATATTTGAGATTAGTATTGGCTGTGATTTACTTATCCCAATTTCTATAAAAATGGGAGAGATATAGTCTGTAGAATTCCTTCTCTTTAAAGGCCATTAAAAGCGGAATTCTTTTTGTATGTTGCTACATACTCAGTAAACACCTTAAAACTTCTCCTTATAACGCTTTTGAAAAATTATTTCAATGATACAGATAACTGTTAAAGATCCAGTTGCTGGTTTCTGTCTGCAAATGCTAGTTATTTGAAAATTATATTAGCTAACACAGAGCAACTCAGCTTGTGCCTCTGATGTAATAAGCATTCAGCAAGAACTAATGACTAATATGAAGGAGTAATGTGCAAACGGTCTCACAGTTTCCAAAAATGAGAAGAGAGCAGGGAGGCAACCATCATGTCATCCTGAGTTATCAGGGGCACCACACTGTCCCTCAGTATGGCACATCTTCAGAATTCGAACAGCCAACAAATCCACATGGGATCATGTGCTAATGAAGTGTGTCAAAGCAATACAAATCTGTAAGCTCAGCAATAGGCAATGTTATTGAAATTAACCCAAAAGGTGAAGTAGAAGGATCTTCACAATTACTTTTTAAACTCTGATCATGGAACAAGCAAAGCATGAGACCGGGTGCAAAGCTGATGGTGTTGGCTAGCAATTACATTCTGGAGATGGAAAAAAAATAGGGAGATAAAACGTCTTGCTTGAAGTTATTTTCTACCTCAGCCATTTATATCTCCTCAAGGGTTTAATATACTGCATTTGCAAAACCTGTTTTCTGAAATCTTCCCCCCTCCCTTTGTATGTATAAATATATAGATATAAGTGCACACACAAACACACACACTCTGGTAAATCTTATTTATTAATCATATCAGGGTTTTTTATTTATTTATTTAGGCTACAGCTTGTTCTATATATGGGTATTCTGGCACTAATTATAGAACAGATTGTGTTGGGATTTCTACAGGACTGCACTATGGCAATACAGATTAAGCAATTAACCTTGATGTCACTGTAATTATTAAGATACTTTAGCAAAATGAACTAATTTCCCCACAGGATGTTCTGCTGAAATCAACTTGCACTCTTTTTAAGATGCCAAAATAGAAAATGTTAATGGAAAACTAAGTTTGCAATTTTTGTAATGTGCTGGGCCTTTTCAGTGGTCATCTTTTAGTATTTCACACAACAGTTCACCCCAAACTCACAAATATATATTTTCACAACAGATAAATAAAAATACATGCAATTATATTCTATGGAGGTCAGTGAAAAAACAGGGGGAAAAAAGGAATAGATGATATCTCTTCACTTGGTGCCTTTACCACAAAACTTCTAACCTTAAAAATTCTAAAATATACAGCCAAGAGAAAGCAACTTATATTTACATTCTGTACACTATTCAGGTAATAAAACTGCTTGCATCCCATATAAAAACATTATATGCTAAACTCTACTATATTAGAAACACAATAATATGAAATATTTTGTCTTCATATTTACATATATATACTTAAATTTTAAATTACTCATAGTGACCTTATTACTCAAGTTTATTAAAATTAAATTTATCCCAAATGCTACTTAGCTTTAACTAGGTCAAATATGAAGTAAATATTAATCTAAAAAAATTTTTTTAAAATCTCATTATTGTGGTCTTTTATATGTATAGAACAATATCTGTCCTGCAGAAATCTTTTTGTAAAAAACAAACATTTTCTTGAGTCAACAATTACATTTCGATCAATACATGATATTAAGACTAATTGCAAAAGCAAGATAATATACACTCAAAGGGAAAAAAAAGAAGCAGGTATTATTTTACTATATGATTTAAATTTTTTTTTAGAAAATTTTCTGTTTCTCAATACTTTTTTTGAAGACAAATTTGAACGTATTTCAATTAATATTTAAAATTCTGAGTAATTACTTGGTAAACTAATGAAATACACATTTGGAATAATTACTGTCATAAAATTAATTGTACTTATATTACAGTAAATTGTAGACATTACTGTTATTAAGAGGTTTCATTTACCTTCCTACACAGAAATAAAACCACAGAAGGAAAATAGAGAACATGAAGAGAGAAAATTCTTATTTTTTTAGATTAGGAAAAACCCCATCATTTGCCTTTTTTATAATTCTTCTAGTGCAGCACATTTGCATAGTACTGAAGGCTGTTCAAGTAGCTACGTCAATTGTAAATGAAACTGAAGCTATTATCAGTTGCAATGGTAATTCTTCAAATAATGTCTTTTTTAAAAGAAGGAACACGCCTTGAAGTTCCACATGCTCTATTACATAGCAGAACCATTTTTTTTCTTTTTCTTCAAATCCTGATGAAGTTGAAGAGAAAAATATTTAGAAAATATGTGGGCTTTGTCAGGCTGATATTTCCTGGGTATACCTATTTAGAAGAACTCAGAACTTTTTTTAAAAAAATTGTTTTGTTTTAGTGAAAAAATAAAACAACAGACTTGTAGTTTTCTTGAGATTTGTTTTTGTTTTGAGAATGGTGGAATATTTACAGACACTTGAGTAGACAGAGATGCAGCTGCACTGGAGCCATTTATGCAGGCGTGTGTAATGAAATGAAACAGAAAAATTAAGAAAATATTAACTAACCCATTTAGGATGGTGAAGAATTTACCACGCTCTAAAAAGAGCGAGAAATTTAATCTGCAAATGTCTCTTTCTACAACAATCACTGTTTTGATTGAAAACAATAGGGCTGCCCTAACTACCATATGTCAAGCAGGGCCTGTACCTGATTGCTCCCAGCAAAGGGCAACCTCATTTCTCTCTTGCTCTGTCCTACAGGAGTTATTGCTAAAAGCAGCAGTTTCGCTAACATATTCCCAAGAGATGCTAGCAGAATGCAGCAATCCACTGCTGACTATTTGTGGCCATTTGTGTTTGATTTGCTCCAAATTTTTTTCTTCGGTAACATGTATTTTCACTCAACCATATTTCACTCCATTCCTCTGATTTGCAGATATTTGTATTAATGGAAAACCTTGTCCATCTTAGATATGTTAAAAGTTTCAGTGTATTTTAATGTGCTTGTAATATCCCAAAGAAAATATTCTATAAAGCATTTAATAGTGAGAATTATTGGATAGTAATTCTGTTAATGAGCTGGATATTACTCACTTGGAATACTTAAGTAAGTGCTTTGAAGGTGTTCCAACTGTGAGGTGACAGATACCTTCCAGACAAGTAGCACAAATACACAATTTATATGGAGAATTAGGAAAATTACAAAGAAGTGAAATGTTTCACTGTATCCCTGCAAAAACCAAATGCAGGAAAATAAAGGAAAAAAAGAGACAATGTACCGAACTGCTCTGAGGTGAGTTACAGTGTATTGAATAAACATAGTTATTTAACATTTCATTTGTTTAGTTTTTTTTTTGGGTTTTGGGCATCTTTTTGTAAGGTTTTTAATAAGTGTAATAGATACATTTACAAAGGTGCATTTCTTCTTATTGACTGACATGAGGAACAATATTATTACTATATTATACACTAATCATTACATTTACCTACTGAAAATATTTCTAAAAGTGTGTATTTCCATTTCTGTAATATGTGGCTATGTGATTCTGTGATATACAGAACAGGGAGAACATAAGAACTTTATGCCTTCTCATCGCAGGGCCCAAAACACAAGCCTTAGGTCTCCTTTCTCTTTTACTGGGATATTTTTCCGCGTTCTTTCTTTTCTCTTTCCTGTACCTGTCAAAGATCCTTGTTTGGCTGCCTCTCGCCAGCCATTCAGGCAAGCGAGGGGTGGTCACGGGACCATTTGCAGGCAATACAAACGTCCCTGAGGAGCACCAGAGACAGAAGCGAGTGAGCAGCGGTGTAGTGCTCAGTTTGCAAAGTCAGGGTGAGCAGGAAGGGCGCAGCCACCCTCTCAGCTCCTGATGGGGGGTGTGTGTTAGGTCGGTGTGGTGTTTTGGCTGGGGGCTTTTTGGTTTGATTTGCTTTGGTTTGCTTTGGTTTGGTTTGGTTTGGTTTGGTTGGTTGGTTGGTTGGTTGGTTGGTTGAGTTTTTTTCCCCCCAACTTGACTAGATCCAGCAGTGGTTTACACACCGTCAAAAGCCATTGCTGCTGCTGCCAGCACAGGTGTGCCAACCCAGACAGAGCACCCCCAAGCATGCAGCTGGTCAGGCCACTGGCTGCAGGGAGGGTCTGAGCCTGCTGTTAGTACCAGAGCACTGTGCAAAAGACACCTACGTACGGTGTGAGCAGGTGAGGGATCTGCTCTGTGTAGTGGCAGAGCTTAAGGAAGGAGTAGAAAGGGTAAAGAGTAGAAAGGGTAAGGAGTATTAGGGAGGGTGAAAGACAAATAGGCTGATGGAGTTACGCCCTTCCAATCCTGAGAGAAGCTCAGCAGGAGTCAGAGGAGTTTTGCCTGTCTTGTCATCAGCAGGGGGAGGAGACCTGGTGGAAGGGAGTTGTTCACCCCGGAGGAAAAAAGGCTCAGAGGAAACCTTATCACTCTCAACTACCTGAAAGGAGGCTGTGACCAGGTGAGGGTCAGTCTCTACTCCCAATACTCAATAGGACAAGAGTACACAAGCTGTGCCAGGGAGTGTTTAGGTTGGACATTAGGAGGAATTTCTTCACAGAAAGGGTGATTCAGCTTTGGAATATGCTGCCAAGGGAGGTGGTAAAGTCACAGTCCCTGGAGGTATTTCAGAATAGAGTAGATGTGGCATTCAGTGCCACGGTTTAGTTGATGAGGTGGTGTTAGGTCATAGGTTGGACTCTGATCTCAGAGGTCTTTTCCAACCTAGCTGATTCAGTGATTCAGTGATTTTTTCATCCTTTTGTCAAAGGTGCTTGATGTTTCCTTCCCTCATGTACTGACATTACGATATAGTTTTTCTTTTAAATAATCAATTACCTTTTTCACAAATGGCTGCCCAGCAGTGGATGGACAATTTATTTCACTGGTTTCTGCTGCTCAGGGATGAAAATGCAATCACCTTGTTTTCTTCATCATGCCATTTGAATTTCTATTTAAATTCAGTAAAGTCGTAACAGGGCTTCACATATAAGTATATTCAAGTCAGCTTTTTCCTCTCTAAGCATTTCCATAGCCAACACATTTCTGACATTTACACAATATTCTTTTATTTTTATATGAGCAGTGTAACCAATGGATTACAATGGGGAACGAATAATTTCTCTGAAATTCTCTACGTCAGAAATGTTAAAGAATCAGACTTTTGGGAATTAAATAGTCATAAAGCAAAATTAGACACATAAAACTGTAAAGGAAGATGGCATGTTATTGTCTGTGTCAGGATAATGAGAGACCCTATTGATTTTGTTAAGCTAAAAATTACCTAATTACTCAATTCAAACCTAATAGTAATTGAAGCAAAATTCAGAAATCTACACTTTATAATTTTATATAATCATTTAATGCTTACTTTCCTAAGCAACCTACAAGTCAGATGTACAGACTCTCTTAAAAAGTTATTACTTTCGTTATATCTAGCAGTGTTTCTATGAATAGCACTGCACAGACTTCCTCATAACCGAAACTCTGATAAAATTTTTGAATAAACAAGAAGCAATGCAAGAAAGAAAAGAGATACTGAATACAAATAAATCATCTCTGGTTCATAGGTCTGTAAAATGTAGACACGTGGATGCTAATAAAATATTTTGGTGTGGATGCTAATCAAATATTTTGAGAAAGTTAGTTACAGGCAATATCAGAAAAAAAATTATATCAATTTGTCATCTTGCATATGTTTATGTTTTCTGAAACGTTTTGGAATATATGGGCCTGCCAAGAAAATACCACCTCCAGTCTAATGTAAATGAAATCCTTTAGATGGACGTTAAGACTTGTTTAAACAACCATAAAACTGACAGATTTAAAGAAAAACATCAATTTGGTTTTCATTACTTTCATAATTCTCTAAGTTATCTTTTTTCTTAAAAAGTTGTGGAGATTCAAAACTGTTTCTAAACCAAATGCAATTGACCAGAATCTCCAGAACACTAATTTCCGAGCCTTTCATGAAAACAAGCAGCAAGATAAAGGAAAGAAACAAAAAAAAACTCCAAAAAATTGAAAATAAAAGGTTCAAATAAAATAAGAATTTACTATCATTTTTTTAAAAAAGGCTTCAGGAGGTTCTCAATCATAGCACTATGTTAGGGAAAAGAAGAGAAACCGTATGGTGCTAAACTGTTCGAAAAAGATAAGAGGAAAAAAAGCCTTCTTAATATTTTCTTTTTCAAATATGTTTTTATATGTAAAATACTAAACAAAAGAGAAATTACCTTGCTTTGCCTAATTTTAATCTATGGTCCTATAGGATGTACATACTGTCAATTGAAACAGGGGGAAATGCTGTTGTGAAACAATCACCTCCACATATTCTGTCATTATTTTTCTCTCAACTTTGACATTATCTTCATAAATTTTAAGATGTCATGTCTCTCAGCTTTGCTGGATGAGATCAGCTTCTTAGATCAGAGAAAAAGAGCTTTTGAGATGTTATAGAAGTTACTAAAATCTGTGTAGAAATGTGAGTTATCTAAGAGTAACTATCAGCACCACAGCAACACTTGTATTTTTCTGTCATTCATAATGTTGCATGAGAATAAAACTTCACTAAGTATGTTTTGAGCTCTTGGGGACATATGTATGCTACATACATATAAGTATTGTTTTATGCAATAATCTTTACAACCCAGCCTTTTCTAGGATATTGACAGTTTGGGGTTGTTTGTTTGGGTGAGGTGTTTTTTGATTGATCTATTTTGGTTTTGACCATAGGAGGTCATATGAGAAACCTGGTTGCCTTTGTTTTGTTTTCACCCACGTCATTTCCCTGTAATAATGGAAACAGCTGAAAGGAGCAGCCTTTACGAGAAGTGATTCCACTCTATAGATTAATAAAGACTACACCAGCATTTTTAGAAAACCAAAAGCATAAAAAATTGTTTTTTCACATTGTTCATTTACAAGGGTATCTGCCACACTGAAACATTTAACTGCCAAGAATATGTCATCTACAGTATGATGCAAAAGAAAATATTGATTTTAAATGTAAACACACGGTACTGTGATGGCATTAACAAGTTCCTCATTTTGTTTATGTATTGCTGGCAAGTGTAGAGAATGCTGTTTAACCTACACATAAGTTGATGTAACCTTTTCTTACTGAGGAACCGTCACTAATAAGACTGTCTGACGTGTTGTAACAAGATGTTCACTGGACTAATGTGAACATACTGATGTCATGGCTTTCCTGAGCCTAGTATATATCGCTAGTTTTCTCCAAGTCAATTGAAATCAGACTTTTAGTCATAAAGAACTTGAAACTTGTATCATGAGACTTCGCTTTTGATAGGTTTCCTGTAAAGAGGTATTTTCTGGTTCAAATCCCTCAGCCTACTTATTACTTCTTCTCTCTCTCATTAGCAGATAGCTGCACAAGAATGAGGCTTTTCAGTCATTTCTCAATTAATTTGCATGATACCACAGGGTTTTCTGAACTTTTCATTTAATATCTGACCTTATCAGTAGTATTAGTAGTAATTTTTGCAGATTCTTTTCTCTCTTATGATCTCTCACCAACAGTATTTCAACTTCATGAAAATGTATAAAATTAGAAATTGTCACCTCAGATCCCATTTGGTACCTGCAGGGACCCTGCAGTGGAAAACTGAAAAGGGGCCTTAACATGACGCAGAACACTAAAACTTAATTATACCCTACAACGTTCGCACTTTAAAATAAGATACATTGATTTAACTACTCTCCTTTTCTTCTTCCTTCCTTTATTCATTCCTTTTATTTCTTTCTTTTGGAGCAATCATCCTGACTTTTTGGTCCCATTTCATATCAACTTTTGAGAAAATTATCTATAAACTGAAAAAGCACTCAGATAAGATGACAAAGTTCTGATACCTCCTTCAGGGTCACTATAGATATAAATTTCATATTTGAAACTTCCACGAGAAATTCTTACCCAAAGAGATAAGGACAATTTGAAAAAGTATTAAAAAATCCTTTTCCTGATATTTTTACGTTTGCCCTTCATCAGTTATAAAAACAGTGGTTTTGTTGGGGTGTTGGCCAGACAACCTTCTTTAGGCTATTTTCTATTCTAGTCATAAATCACAGAATTACAGATTCCAGGACTCAAAGTGAGCTGAAAAGATCACCTATCCCTGTAGCCCAAAGATGGCTTCCTTGAAAACACAAACTTTTTATGCTAATTGCTGCATACTTCTAACAGTATTCCTTTTATTGGAATAAAAAACCCACGAGTCGCAGGAATATTTTTCCATGTGTAGTATTAATTTGAGTGATAAATTGCTGTGATGACCAGCTCGTTAGAAAAAATGGATGAAAAATTGTGGCTTACAAGAAGATTTAAAACTTCATTATGAGGCTGGCATGGAAAGTTTTCGAGTAACAGGAAAGGTCTGTCTGCTACAAGGAAAGGCAGAGATCAGAGATGACAGGATTTTGAATAAAGTTTACTTTCAAGTTATTGATCTTCAGCAAATTGCTCAACTTCAGAAGAAATACTGTTAAATATACAACATAAGTGTATATTAATTTCTTGTCAATAACATCTGGCATCTTGAAAACAAAGTAGTGATTAATATTGCAAATGTGTCAAAGCAGGATTTTAGAGGAGAATAATGCACTTTTTTTCTTTTAGAATAGTGCCATATACGGTTATGAAATCAATGCAAAACTCATTTCTCATATAGAAGTTTTAATCTTATTTTGGAGACACATCAAAACATTTTATAACATGATGATTTGCAAAGTAGTACATTATAGCAATTTATGACGACTTTAATAAAAATGTTTTGAAACCATAATTTAATTTTTTTTTACAATGAAAGAAGGTAGTATTGGATGCATCTTAATGTTAGATAAATTGAAATTAGTCTTTTAAAAAAATTGGAATTGTGAGAAGTTGTATGACATCCATAAAGAGTGGAGATATGAGATATATGTACATCAAAATGAAGAGCTTCAAATCCAAAATTCTGCTTTTACAACACTATGATACCACAAAAGCAATTAAAATATTTGGTTACTTTTAAAAGTATTATCACAAATTTAGAGTGGTGCTGTATGACAGCAGCAGTGTGAATTCCGCAATGGTAGACACACAGATGTTGAAATGTCTTACAGTTTGACATATCAAGGGTGCTTACAACCCTACCAGTTCTTCAGGTGTAGCTTATGCAACTGCCTTTTCTGGAAATCAGAGCCCAGTGAACTCAGTAAAAAAACACAGGTAGCCTTCTTCCTATAGCAGATCCCTAAATTTATAATATTCTCATGGAAAGAAGCCTATGGAAAAGAATGTGATTTCTTCAGGGCAAGAAGTACTGATACCGAGTCTCGACAATAAAGAAGAGGCAGTAAAACAGAAAGCTTTTTATTTTTTAACTTCCTATTCATGTACTTTAGAAAATTCTGTTCCTGCTTTCACTATCTTAAGTCAAAAATTCACCACAGGCAGTGAGCCATATAATCTGTTCTTTACATCAACTGGATTTTAGACTCTACCAGAATCTGCTAAACCACAAGCTAACATTTTATTCATCTGTAATTTCCTGTTCTTAACATGAACTTTTATTGGCTTGCCCACCTGTCCTAGAGCTCTTAGTGTGATACACTGATGCTATAAAGTGTAGATGCAGCAAGACCCTGGTACTACGTAATAAATTATAAGTTGATATAGTGTTCTCTGTGTATCTTCTTTTATTGTTAAATGTAGGCATTTTAAAAGTCACTTTTGGGGAAAATAAAAAACATCAAAATCATTTACATAGATATCCTTCATCTGGGAAATTTTACATAGTTCTCATGCAATTTTCTTCACTTCATTTAGGACTATATTTTATCTTTAATTAGATTCTAAAATGCAAAGAGCATCTCATTGACTTTTTTAGGTGTACGTAAATATTTTACCCCTAATACACATTAAAGGTATATAGACAGTTAATGATGCAGATATGAACCTAGCGAGATTTAAAAGGATTTTGCATATCTTCAATGAAGAAATTTCATCTTGAAATACTAGTGTTTCAGACTCATACATGTCTATAAACTTTCAGGTATCTACTTTTCTGTGCTTTTCTGTGTGTAAAAAAATACCATTATAATACTTCTAAGAAACAAAACCAATAAATATGTCTAAATTGTGAGAAGCATAGACATTTTTGTGAACAAGCCTTAGAAATCTTTCAGCAGACTCTTGTTATGCTGATACAACTTGCAGTACAATCCCATGTTGCCTAATTAAAAACTAAAGACTGTTGCTTCCTGCTGAAATTTTTTTCTAACATTTTTAAATATAGGTAACTACCATTCAGTAAAGGCACATATATGATTGTGTGCCAGCTCCGTACAAGGCTCGCACCAGGTTCTGTGAGCTCATAATGCTCACAGACCTGCTTCTGTGGTGCTTAAGCCATGGAGCAGCAAGGGGGTGTGTCCCTGTGTGCACTTGTCATAGTGTTTAGTGAGGTAGTGGAAATACCATGGCTATACATCTCGTTTCACTCTGAGGGATCTTATTCCTTTCCGTAGAGAACTTAGTTTGTACCTCAAACGTGAATTAACCGAATATCTTTGGACATTGTAGTCTCTTAGGTCACAGTTCAGTCCTTAGTAGATGGGCAATGCCCAGTGTTTTTAGGAATAAAAAAGAAAAAAAGTAATGGGTTGATGACAAACATTGGTCGAATCAACCTCCCATTCAAACCCCGTTCTGCTGCTTAAGCCATCAAGAAAATAAATGATGCATAATCCAAGAGATAAGACAAAAGGCGATAGCCAGAAACTGATGCTCAGGAACTGCCACCTGAAGATGAGGAAGAACTTCTTTACTGTGCTGATGACCGTGTACTGGAAGAGGTTGCCTAGAGAGATCGTGGACTCTCCCTCACTGGAGATATTCGAGAACTGTCTGGACACAACCCTGTGTAATGTGTTTTGGGATGACTCTGCTTGAGCAGGGAGGTTGGCCCAGGCAATCCGCTGTGGTTCCTTCCAGCCTTACCCATTCTGATTCTGTGAGATAATCTTCTTGCACTAACTAACAGTCAAAAAATATTCTTTCTGGGAAAAAAACCCCAACATTTGGCAAGATTCTCATGAGGAAAAACAAATGTTTGACTTTTATGTTGCATGTGGAAAATTTCACACACATTATCTCTGAGGAAACGGAATATGAACTAAACAGTTTCTTTCTGAGTGGTGTTTTTTAGAACCAAGAGGGAAAATATCATACTAGAAACAAAGTCTGCAAGTCTTAAAGTGAAACACTTGAAGCTCTTCATTTTACAGAAGAAATAGTTCTCATAATGATGAGGATATTGTTCTTACCTATACATTTTCAACTACTCCAAATATTCTTATGTACTTGAAAGTGCCTTGGAATCAGACTTTTCCCACAGCAAAAAACTTATCATTAGGGACTAGTATAATTGGAGTAGTTTCCATTTATTTAATTACAAAAGCATTTCATTTATTTTACCTTTGACAGAAAGAAACAGAATTGCTGCTGACATCAAAGCAGGGCTGCTACTTGTTACTGTAACTCTAGTTTTTAAAATAACAATTCTAAACGGATTTTCTAAGTTCTTCCAGAAAAAAAAAAAGTCTATAGGCAGAAAATAAAACATTATTTTTTTTTGCTCCAGGATGTTCATTAAACAACTGATGCTTAGGTAGCTGCTGTTAATTACTGCAAGGAAAGATTTTCTCTATTTTAGTAGTCATCCTCTGTGCACTTGGGTCTTATTTTCCAGGTGCTGTTAGGCATTGGTAATAAGAAAGTTGGTATTAGAGAACTTCCAACTGGATCTTTTCCTAGTTAGCCTGGAAAATGAGACAAAGCGAAACAGCAGCTGAAAACTACTAGGAGAAATCTTCTATTCTGTTCCATTCCATGCTAAGCAGTGCCATGCTCTGCCATCTACACTACGCCTTGCTGTTCTACTCTGTTAGTCCATTTTTTCTTACTCCGTTTGGGATACTGGCTTTGGGACAGAAATGGTGATGCTTATGCTACATGACATGATGTCACCTGAAAGCTGGAATGGCTGCTAGAGGCTGGATATTAATTTTTAATTGTTAATTAATTCTCATTAATGTTTGTTCATTAATCTCAGTCCTTCTCTGAAACTATAAAAATCTGTAAAAGAACTGAAACTTGTATCCTGACACTGTATACAATGCTGAAAGGAGGAATATAAAAACAATTCTTATTGATATTTAATCTCTGTAACACTATTTACTGTATGTGATCTAAAGGCAGCGCTAACACTGCAGGGGCAATGGGCAACAGGGGCTAGAAGACAACTGCTGAAATTTCTGATTTATTTGTGAGCAATGTTTTAGTATTCTTTTCAAACAGAATAAAAATGAATTGTCATAAATTTTTGTACATATAGGTTTGTTTATCCTGAGACAACTGTTTGCTTTTCCCATTATTTTGAAGGATGTGATACAAAACTGTATTTTACCTATGCCAGGAACTTAAAAAAACACTGCTTCCTGTAAAGTGAAGTCTTTGGTATGTAGAGAAGACACTTTTGTGGTTTGACTTTGGTTCTTTGCTCTCTCAATGAAGAACTGCAGCCTCCTCTTGAGGTCTTAAAGCCAAGAATCAGTATGCAGACCTGTATGGGCAACATAGTAATCGTCTATCTACTGATTCTCTCAGTGAGTTTCTTTCTGCTTCTCCTCACTTCATCGCTGAAAACATCCAATATTGCTTAGATTTGCGTAGCGTCTGTCACAGCTCTGTAGCAGCAGTTGCAGACAGAAGGGGAAAGCTCTGACCGATGGAGTCACATGTTTCTATATGTACCTCAGGTCAAAATATGGCTAATTATTCTGGTCACTTTTATGTTCACATATATGCTATCTTTTTTACAACAAAACCAAATGGAACTATCAGCTGTGACCATTATGTAAAGCCTATTTGATAGAATATTTCTACTGAAAAACCTGAATGAAAACAAATCTAAAAATCTTAGAATCGTAGGATCATTAAGGTTGCAAAAGACTTCAGAGGTCATTGGCTCCATTTGGCTTGATATTCTGCACCAACCACCTTAAATTGTTTACCCTATGTCTAGTATCTTGTAATGATTGTTTTATCAAAGCTTTTATTCAATGTTTCACTTTGACTGTAATCATCCAAAGTCACAAAAAATAATGGTTCATATTAAGATTTTAGAGACACTTTTTTCAGGCTATATAGATTTATCCATAGTTTAGCATTTCTGAGCATGTAAGACATTTTGTAGTTCATCTGAATTTTATCTTTACCTTGTAATGCAATGATTTTCTACTAAAATGGAAGACTGAAACTCTACACTTTAGTATGACAAAAAAGATTTTGAAACAATATGGTCTGAAATGCTTCATCCCAAAATCCTGCTGTGAAGCTGGCATAAAAGAACATGTAAAAATCCAGTCTGAGCTGATCTATAAGAATGTATTGTGACCTGACCAGTAAGGATTTCAGTGGGGCTTACATTTGTCTTTGCTACCTATGCAGATTTGGTGGTGAGAGCCAACAGAACACTTCATTTCACAGAACTATTGACTATGTTGGTTATAAATAGTCTTAATAAAATCTTGTGCTTAATCATGATATTCAAATCCCACATGTTTTTAAAAAAATGAGAGTAACAAATAGAATGGATTTACTGTATCTGCAAGGGTATTTGTAGTACAAATTTAACTGGTCATGCTTTAGAGAAAGATTTTTGATGCTGACGTCCCCTGTCAGGAGAGCACAAGCTTTACATTAGGAGAAGATGACAGGACTGAATAAATGGAACATCAAGGGACTAGAAATACACAGCAAATAGGCACAGCTAGGAGGTCATTTGGAAAGAGAATCAGCTGGATGCAGTTGGTGTGAGGGCACAGTGGCAAATCTATCATCTGTCCACCAGCAGAGAAAAGACACAGGAGACTGAGCTGACTTCAAAGAGTGCCTGTACTTGTGAACAGTTTGCAAAGGGATAGCTGAACTGGAAACTGGTATTCTATCTTCACTTTATTTTCCAGCCCTTCATCTCCACTCTTTGTTCCCAAACCCATCCTCTCCTCCTTTCTTATTCCTTAATTTTCCACCACTCAGTTTCAGATACTGTCTTATGGTGCTTCAGGGTAAGAAATGCAGTTATTGCTCAACAAGTTGTAGAAATATCTTCTGTGATTACTTTGTTTTTGGATGACTGATGAGAATTTTAGAAATATCTTCCTTTTCTGAAGTTTCAAGGACAGTCCGATTCCAACTAACCAAACAACTCCTTTGCAAATGGGAAACCTGTCATGAGGTGGTCCCCCAAGGATTAATACTGGTTTCGACACTGTCTGTTATCTTCATAAGTGATTTGGGTGACAGCATTAGGTGTACCCTGATGAACTTTGCAGAACATACCCAAATAGGGAAATGGGCACTTTAGGAGAGTCACACTGAAGACCCAGATAGGCTGGAAGAGTGGGCAGCCTCATGAAGTTCAACAAGGACAAGTGTAAAGTTCTACACCTGGGAAAACATAATCTAGGAGTGCAGCACAGTCTGGGATACAACCATCTAGAAAGCAGCTCTGCGGAAAGGGTCCTGTGGGTCCTGGTAGACAATAAGTTCCATATGAGTTACCACTGACTCTCTGCAGCAAAGAGAGCCAACAGGATGCTGGGCTGCATCAAAAAGGGCATCATTAGCAGAGATAAATTGTCCTACTCTATTCAGTGCTTGTCAGGTCCCACATGGAATGCTGTGTGCAATTTTGATCCCTGCTATATAAATCATATGTGGACAGGCTGAAAGTGTCCAAAGAAGGTCCACAAAAATAATCAAACTATTGTGAAGCGTGTCGTATGAAGATTGGCTGAGAACTGGGTTTGCTCAATCTTTAGCAAAGAAGGCTTAGGGAAGACTTTATCACCATGTTAAAGTATTTAAAGGATGGCTGCAAAGAGATGATGACACCCTTTTTACAAGGAATCACAAGTGAAAAACAGGGATAATAGTTACAAGTTACTCCTCGGAGATTCCCATTGGACAGAACAGGAAAATTTTTCACAATGAAAGCAATCAGCCAGTGGGTCAATCTCCCCAGAGAAGTGGTGGATTCCCTAACACTGGACACTTTTAAGATTCAGCTGGACAGGACACAGGACCACTTTGCCTAGACTGGGCTTTTGACAACTAAGGTTGGACCAGAGGATCATTGGGGTCCCCTTCCAACCTTGTATTCTGTGATTATATGAAATTTTATCTTCTTCCATGATTACCATGAGCTGTTGACCTGTCCCATGTTAATGAATTTTCAATGAACTCCACTGACATTCTGTCTTTGAATAACTCACTCTATCCTTATGATAAAGACTATTTCATGGGTAGCACTAAAGAACCCATGAATTTTTGAGAGACTTAAGTCTTTTTCACAATCCATTTCTGTTATAAAATAACACACACTCTGGCTCCTTTCCTTCAAAGTTGATCTGGGATGTTTTTCTGACTACTCGAAAAGACAGTTTCTGGAGGGAAAATTTATCTCCGTTGTGAATATTTTCACTGCATATTTATCTTGAAGTTTTTATTTAATCAGTTCTTAGATATAAACCTGACTGGTTGGCAGCCCACAAATCTTATATTCTATTTGTTTTCAGAACTGGTGGAGACTTCTACAACCTCTGCTGCCTAAGCAAATTAGTAAAATGCTTTGTTAAAAACCACTGAAGGGACTCAGGAGCGTGAAGCTCTGTAGATCTGAAAGCCTTGGCCAAGAAAATATAAGACACCAAGCAATTCCATCGAAATTACATGACTAACTGTTTTTTGAATTTTGCTCTAATCTAGAAATAATGCTTGTATGGTCAGAGGAAAGTTCTGCTTATTACTGCACAAGGAGGACATTTTAGCAGTGTAAACAGTGATCCATTAGAATTTAAAGAAAATTTTCTTATTATCTGGTTTCACACCATTTAACCATCTCTTAATGATTTTTTCATAGAGGTAGAATTTGTCTATAGCAATGAAAAAAGGCAGATTTATATCCAGTTCTTTGGAATCAATTAAAAAATTTTCTTTCTTAAAGAAAATGTAATTTTGTGTCCTTTAAAACATCGTATAATATTTGTCATGCATAGTTCTTCATCAGTTGTGTGGTGCAGTGGCTGTAAGCATTTTAGGTGATACACTTTATCCTTAACAACATTTTCTACTTGCTTATGGGAATAGTCTTTATTTATGCTACCAGGCATCCATCAGCACAACAGGAATGGTGGACAGCAAGTCAAACAGGTCTTATAATCAACACCTACAAATATAACTCATTTGTTATGCCCATGTCAAATTTGTCAGAAACACAGTCTTTCTGGAAGGAAGATGCAGCCACAAGAAAGGTTAACAGATTTAGGATGCTGCTGAAATCTTAACAAGTAAGCATATGCAACAAAGAACTTATTTAATATTTGCCATTCTTTGTTGTCTCTGCTGGTACAGAGTAATTGAATAATCTATTTGCTATTTACTATAGCTGCATGACATCCTATGGTGCAACCATTTTCAATATGAATAAATGTTCTTGATAAATGTTGAATGGAAAAATGCTCTGGTGTGGAACCAATGAATAGAAAAGCTCGTTTAGGACCTGATCCTGTGAAACATAAAATGAGCCCTGTAAGCAGCTCTTCTCTCACTTTGTATTTCTCTGAGAGTTAAGAGGCTGATTATCACTAAATATATTCAGTATCCCGCAGGATCAGATATTAATGATCAGTGATTCTGGCAAATGAGAATGTCTGATATGAAAACATCTTTAAAACTAGCTTTCTTCATCCTTCCTAAAATGTTTTTTTCTGTGAAACTCAGTTTGAAAATATGAGAAAAATAACTTAGTGTCTTCTGAAGTTAGCTCTTATCTATCAAAACTCTACTATTTATTTTTATTGTCGCTGTAGATATATGTTCAAGATGTTACTATTATTTGTTGCTTCTTTACTGGCTGTGTTATTGTTTGTATTTTAATTAATGATGGGAATGAAAAGTAACTGTAATACAGCACAATACAAAGACAGATTAGATGCATCAATCAAGCTTATTTTGTTTCACTAGTATAACCAATTTTCTAATTTGCAAATTTAGATTTACATACAGAAGATTATATTGAAGAAGAATAAAAATTTCATTTTGAAAGTTCATGTCATCAATAAATGGAGACTAGGAATCAGATGCACAGCATTCTCAGTCATTGTATTACTGAAAACTACAAATATTGAAAAATAATGCATATTACATTACTTTTATGAGATCTGTGAGACTGCATGTGTGGTACTATTCATTTAATTAGTATGTCTTTATAGAAAAAGAAACACAATTATTGGAACATTGCATTTATCAAGAGCTCATTGAAATGCATTTTGATAGTTTCTATTACATTTTGTGCTATTCAGGTTTTATTCAACAGATGACTCACTACATGGGTATGTGCAAGAAAAACATCTGCATTTCACAGAAAATGGAAGTACCATATCTTGGTAAATATATAAATAAATGTTCATGTAACTGTTTCATTTTGGTTACAAATGAAAGAAATAACTTTGAATCCACTTTTAATAATATCCTCAGGCAAGTGTTAGGCCTTGGGAGCTCCTAAAGTAAAATATTTTCAAAAATTTTGAGTTAATTGTGTCCTGATAGTAGCTAAAAGAGTTGCAAAGAGAGCATAAACTTGGGGAAAAATAGGAATTTCAGCTGAACATTTAGTATAGTGAAAACAAATTAGATTTTATCAACAGCTCAGATACATAAGGCAGATTCACAAGCAAAACCAGTTTGTTGATAATGTAGTATATCATTGTCAATTGAGAATTTTTATTTAAAATAATATCAAATGGAAATTTTTTTTGACTTGTTCTTACCTATTAAAAAATATTCGGAATAAGTATCTTGAGTTTCTCTCCTCATCTTGACTTCTGAAATTTCTGTAGAGTTTTCTTTTGTTAATTAGATTGTTTTTCCATTGAAGCTAGGCTTTCCTTCTTCACCTCTGTATCGTGGTTTAACCTCAGCTGGCAACTAAGCCCCACACAGCCTCTTGCTCAGTCCCTGGTGGCATCAGGGAAAGAACCAGAAGAGTAGATGTGAGAAAACTCATGGTTTGAGATAAAGACAGTTTAATAGCTAAAAAAATAAGCTGTACAAACCAGCAAAGCAAAACAAGGAATTAATTTACCACCTCTCATGGGCAGGCAGGTGTTCAGCCTCCCGAGAAAACAAGGCTCCATCATGCATGATAGTCACCTCAGAAGACAAAATGCCATAACTCCAAGAGTGTCCTCCCTCCACCTCGCCTTTCTGCTATTTCCCTTCAGCTTTTGTTGCTGGTCACAATACCATATTGCATGGGATACCACTTTGGTCAGTTGGGGTCAGCTGTCCTGGCTGTGCCCCATCTCAGTTGCGTGTGCACACCCATTCTCCTTGCTGCTGGGGTGGGGTGAGAGGCAGAAAAATCACTGACCCTGTGCAAGTACTGCTCAGTGACAGCAAAAATATCCCTGTGTTATCAACACTGTTTCCAACACAAATATGAAATAATGTCTCGTGCTAGCAACAATGAGGAAAATTATCTCTATCCCAGCCAAACCCAGCACATTCTGCATTGCTTATTTCCTGCAAAATATCTTTATCTTTTAATTTGTTTCTTATTTATTATTTGTATATTCTTGGAGTGTGTTGCCTTACAAGTTCTTTCATTGGAGAACTGTAAACTGTGATTGGTTCTGTCTAGCCCAGTTAAAGTCTGTTTTCTCTTGAGTCAGTGCTTGTTTGGCTGTTTGTTTTCTTATTCATTTGAAGCTGTTTCTGCAGAAGCTCTCCCCAGGCTCTGTCTGTTGAAAGGTAATCAAGGACCAGCATCTTTGAAGAGGAGTCTTCCAGCCCAACAAGAAATTGGGTGCACTTTTCACTGATGACTTCCCTCTGATGGCTTTTTGGTTGACAGTTTTACTCTTCTTTGAGACAGCGCTTGTTCAATGATGATGTCAGAAAGTTTGCCAGCATCATTTCCTGTTCTGCTTCAGGCAGAATCAGCGATCTGAAATATAAACAAAAAAGTGTTCCACTTTACCCTTATCATCCCAGGGCCCAAAGGAGAGAACTGTCAGTGGGTCTGGGAGAGCTGCCTCAGAGTGACACTCTTCTTTGGAGGCCTGTAGAACAAGAAAAGGAAAATACTAGTGAGAAAAAATGGTTCCTGTGGAACTCCTGCTCCACAAATCCCTCCAAGAGAAGGCAAGAGAAGCAGCAGGCTTTGCATAAGGTTGTTACAGGTCCCTGAAAAGTATTTGCATCAGAAAGTGTAAGAAAATACTCAGAAGAGAGCAGGTGGTGCTCTGCAGGAAAAGTGATGGTCTCTATTCAGACAAGCATGATACAGACCATTTCTCAGAAGCCACCAGAGTGGCTATTGTTGAAAAGAGCCCACCACAGCATTTCATTACAAATTTTTAGATTTAGACGTGATAGCAGAGCCCCTACTCTTGAGTTTTATCTCCACAGTAAGATAGTAAAGTAATGATTCCAATTTCTTTTGCTTATTCGTTTCAAGACTATTTATATAACAGTTTCTTACATCCATATAATGCAGTGTCACCTGCTGGGAAGGCACACAATACCCCTTTCCTTCATTATACTCTTGGTCTTACACAGTATTTAGCATTGTACAGTTACAGGGAACTTTTCCATTTTCTTGTTCCCGCAGGGAAGCATCATGCTTTTGTCTTCCTCAGCATCTCACTTCTCAAAAGTCATTTAAGCTTTTGGGTGCCTATCTCTTTTCTGGATCAAAAAGGCTGAAATGTTTACTCTAAGTAGTTGATTTTAAAATATCTTTAATATTTTATTAAATAATATTAAATAATATTAATATTAATATTTCATATGCAATTTGTGTTCAAAATTAAATTTTAAATAGTATGAAACTATAAGACAAATTTCCAATTTGCTAGCTATATTTTTTTACTTTGAGAATAGATTCACCTCTCAAATTTCATCTCAGTAAAAGTGTGCTTTTTCCTACCTATAGCTAATTTTATGTGTTTTCAAAATGTACAATTAGAATGAGTAACAAATATTTTTTCAAGAATTATTAGAAAAATAGAAACAGGAAGAGTGTTTCACAGATTCTGAGATCTACTGAAAAATGGAGTATTATTTTTAAAAATATTTTCCTGGGTAAGGGGAAGCCAAGGTGGTTCTGGTTTCTAGAGACAGTTTCCAATAACTTTCTTTCATATTATTTAATCTTTTAAAGATTTTGTCTTCACTGTAAACTTCTGCATAAAGGAGTATTTGGAAAAGAAAGGGAAAGAAAGTAAAGGCATAAAGCATTATGTAAAAGTTTGGCTGGTCAGTGTAATACACCAGTCTCGGGCTGATGCTCTGAGATTCACTTTCCTGCTGTGCACAGGAATGTCTGAGCTAGGAAAACACCAAGAAGAGATGAATGACAGAGGTTGCAACAGTCATGAAAATCTGAAAACACAATAATAATGAAACATCTTTGTGTTTCATCTCAGATAACTTTCCCAGTGGTTGTAAACCTGACTTAGCTAACAAATATTCATTGAAAAGAAAGACAAAACAAACAAGAAGTAAAAAGAATATCACCGCAGCCAACAAATTAAGTTTCTTGGTGACAAAATTTACCTTGTAGTAAGAGCAAATGTGCTAACGCAAGTTTGTTGGGCAGTTTCATCTATATTTTTAGGTAAGGGAAATATTTGTGCGTACGTGTGTGCGTGTGTGTGTGTGTGTGTATCTGTGTGTGTGTGTGTGTGTGTGTTTATGAACATTTTTGACATAGAGAAACAATTGAATTTAATAAAAGTTTCATAGTTACTGATATTACTTACAACTAACCAGAAGTATATTATTAAATAAAAATTAAACAAAATAGATGGGACCACAGCATTTTCTATTTTTTTAAACTAGGCGAGCATAAATTTGATTTATGATTTTTTACATGGCCTAAAACTCTTATCTGATTAGAACATGATGTTGCCACATATAAGCAGAATACTCCAAACTCCAATTCATTTGCACCCTAACAGGTTAGTAGAAGTAATAATGACATTAATAAGAACGGATGATATGACTTTTAGATTGGTTCTGGCTTACTACAACAGTTTAAAATGACTGAGAGATTATATGTCACTACACTCAGGCAATCTCTGCAAAAGTTTAATTATTTTAAAAAGGGAATGAAATATTCATGGCCGTTACCATAAGCATGGAAAATGTCTGGCCAGGTGGCAAGCTGATGCTATTGCCTGGTCAGTCCATTTTGCCACAACCATGAGTACCACCACAGCCATTTGTCTCACTTGACCACCTGGCCTGTCTAATTGCCATGAGCTCCCTGGAGCAGCAGCTACCATTTCCAGTTACTTTTTATTTTTACAGTACAGAGGAGCCTAGATCATTGATTACTAAACATGTTTATAGGATGAAACACACTGAAAATCCAGCAGGGAACTTAAGCATCATCTCTATTTCAAAGGTGTGAAAATATTTAATGTATAACTTCAATCAAATAATAAAGAGTTACAAATGCTGTGCTTTGTAATCACATAAATATTGTTATAATTATTTGAAGATGGACATTCTAAACTTTTCTAAGAAAAAAATACCTACTTAATAGCAGTAGACTATAGTTTGTCAGTTTTTATATTTGTGAAGTCTTCAGGTCTTTGTAACACAGGCAGGCTAAGGGAGAATTTTGATGTTATCAGCTTTTATTTTTTAAGCCTATTGTTTTTGTCATCTTTCCTGACATCACTATGTAATCTGCAGCTGTGCCAATGCTGGTGTGACAATTCCAAATAAATGTACTGTAAACAAAAGAAATTGGTTTCCTAACAATAGGATCCGTGTGAATTCTTTCGGAAGAGCTTCATCCCCCAGTCAAGTTTCCTTCAAAGTAGTAAACCATCTGTGAGAGAGAAAATAAAATTTAAGAGATTCAAACAACAGTGAAAAGGAATAATGAATGGATTAGATGGAATGCAGCAGGGAGTTCAAGTGTTTATATTCATATTACTTCAAGGTACTGCGCTCCAGAGTGGTGAATTTACAAGACTGCTTGTAAATATCAGACAAATTAATATTTTCATTAAGTATAATGGAAATTATCAATTATAAAACAAAAGAGAAGACAAAAATGAGAGAACAAGTATTTAATTTTCTGATTTAACCTACCATCTCAAATCTCCTCCTCCTTTACCTGGCCACATTAACTATTTAGACTTATTCAAATACATCCTTTCGTGCATGTATCTGTGCCCATACCTATAAAAATATGGAATATGTCTTTTACTATTTCATTATTTATGTTTGTGTAACATTCATGTCCACATCATTTACTGAACCTTTTTAATATTTTGTCATCTATTAAATGAAGGAAGTCTTAGAGATTATGTTATATTTTGTGGATTTTGGTCAACAAGAAATAGATTGCAATAAATTCTCTGATTATCCATTAGTAATAAATTTAAAACCATGACTTTAAAACAAACTTGCTTGGGAAAAAAAAAAAAAAAAGGAGTAAGGAACACAAAAGCTTCTTTTTTACCTTTTTTTTTCTATTTTGAAATGTGATGATTTTCTTTAAAAACACGTCAGTAAAAGTGACAGTTCAGAGCAGTAATTCCTGGTGTTTCACATTTATAAAAATGTAAAATGAGTTTTAGGTTTCAAGTCAAATATTTACATGCAAATTTACATGAGTATTTGGTATAATTAAACATTCGCTTAATGATGAGATTATACGTGGTTATCTCATGCTCAAGCCCAGTTTGATTGCAGAGCCAAGTGATTAAAATACCAAAGCAAACCCAGACACTAGCACATTTTCTGTTATAGTTTGGGTTACAATTACAGCAGATATCCCATCCTAAAATGCGGCAGTGTCAAACCCCACATGTAGTTCAGGTAGGGCTACCCAGCTGCTCCAGCCCTGTGATATAAGGATCTGACCCAGAACAGCCACACCGTCTGCTTCAGCATGTGACCACACAGACACTCACAAATCCAGGCTATGCACAGACAGTGGGAAAAGCTGGAAAAGTCATTTGAGGGCTGACAGATAGCATGCTCTAAAACTCAGATGTCTTTTCATTAAATTGCTATGGAAGAAAAACCACAGGAGGCTGCAAGACAAAATCTTAATAAATTAAATATATTTTAGGGAAGTTATTGTCAAAAAGAACATTATTATTCATGCCAACTGGATTCAGCTACTGGTACAGATGCTTTCTAATAATTTCTCCAATAAAATCAACTTTCCCTATGAATAGATATAATCTTGAAGGGAATAGTATTAGTATTTGTGAAGTCCTCTGAGCAGGTGTTGCATCTATACACAGCAACAGTACCAAAAAGTAAGACTGATACAAAGTCTGCTAATATATCTCAAACTCTGCCTGGAAGCATTATTGAGGGCCAGCAGATCTCTTTTTCTAAATACTTACTTCTCCTTATCTTTCCAGTGAAGGTTGCCAGTGAAGTTTCAGTACATTTTTCTGCAGCAGGGAATTCTGCCTAGAAGCAACTAAAATAGACCATTTTTTAAATTTCTCATAGGCCAAAAAACACTCATCAGACAGTATTGACCGTGAGGCATTGCTGAATTTGGTTTGATTAAGACTGGCAAATTAAAGATGAAAGGCTCTGCACCACAGATGAATTGTGTTTAGTCTTCTTTCATAATATTATGAAAGTTTTGAAATCATTGTCAGTGTTATTTTCTGAATATATGGTTTTCTCCTGGGCTTAAGATTGAGCGAATGACAAGGTCTGGGACTGATCTTGATTCGTAATCTAGATATGCAGAGAAAGGGTGGAAAACGAAAACCATAAGAAACCTGAAGTTGTCATACTTGCTTCACAGCATATGGACTTTGTGTCTGACCTTTGCGCCTGAAAGCCATTACAGAGATAGGACATGTCCAGAAATTTGGGCAAGATGAGGGGGATTATTTGAGGACATTATCTTGTCTAAATAAATTTTGGAATTTAAAAAGATTAACATGTCTTCCATATTAAAAAAGACTGTTTCTATATGGAGTTTAACTAAACCATGCAATAAGTAAAACATCAGCATATTGCAGAGTATTTTTAGAAACATTCTAGAACAGTGGGTGCATATGATTAAATAAATGCTATCTATATTTTCAGTGATATTTATCATTAATAATATCCCATTAATGAAAAATAATGTTGAAAGCCATGAACAAAGAACAAATATTGTTCTTGAAAAGATAAATGCTGTATAAGTGAGTTCTCCATTACATAGCACACACTTCTTAGATTTATTATGGTAAGAGATACTTCACATATATTGGTTGAGAAGACCTCTTGAAATGGACTTATAATTGAATACTTGGTTCTTCAATAATTAGATTTTCTACTTTAAAAATTACATATTTCACTTTTGAATGTACTTTTCTTGTCATATAGGAATGGGAAAATGAGTTTAGAAGAAGTGTCATATGAAAATATTTTTAAATTCTATTTTTAATTGATCGAGATGTACAAAGCCGAGAGGTATTTCCAATTTGACATAATTATATTTTATAGTGATCCATATTATATGTAATGTTGTCATAAAGCTTCATAGGAAAATCAAATGGTCTTAAAAATTATTTATTAAAACATACTGTTTCCATCTTAATTCAAAAGTTTTGAATTATACCACTGATGTAATTAGGATTCAAGGTGAAATCTTTGAACCTATAAAGAACTTTCTTTCTGTCTGCAGTTGCATGTATACACAAAACTAACTCATGAATGAAATTATTCTAAATTATCCTTAATCTATTAAAGTTAATGATTTAATCACAATCATAACTATTGCAATTATTACAATTTTGCCATAATAATCCAAATAGTTGGAAGTAGTTATTAGTCATGTATTACATTTTGAATGTTGCAATTCAACTTTGTTCTAATTATACAACAGCATCAGCAAAATGTAAAAACTTCACATTAATCCAAGTATTACAATACTGCAGTAATCTATTTAAATTTTATCGCTAATGTGTCATTGTATTAGGTGGATAACTCGTAAAAGTTTTATGTTTATATATAAGCATATTTTCATAAGCTTATGGTTGCACTTTTTCTTTCTTCATAAAGAACTTTGTTTTGCAATTTTGTTTTAGGATTTTGTTTTAATTTAATAGAGAAACTAAAAAAATCTATTAAAAAGTTTTATTTATTTTACCTACGGGTAGTTTACAACTATATATACACATGATATTTCATTATCTAAATGTTTTTATTGGTGTATTTTAACGTTGAAATTGAGGGGAAAAAAAGGAAAACCAATATGTTTTGTTGATGGAAGGTTCCTAGAAAGTTGGCAACAATGAAACATTATGCAGAGGGTTTGCTCTTACCAGAAACACATGACCTTGATTGTTTGTATTTGGGCAATTATAATTAAAATACCTCCAAAAGAGAATATAATTTAATGATATTGCAGTATGTACCTGTCTAAAATTTTCATAAGCCTTTCCAATCATACATCTTAAATAAGAAGGTGTTTTTTACTATGATCAGTATTAAAGAGAATAAAGGAAGCAAAAGTCAAATTTTTATTTTGAAAAGTTTTAGCTACATTTTAGAGATAAGAATTTGTTTTCCAGGGCCAAACTGTATCTTATTCTCAAAATTACCTGTAACAGATGCTTGGGGATAAGAAAAAAATAAATATATAAAGATTTAATTTTATGTTTTAAATTTATTATGTTAAAAATTGGAAAATTTAACTGCAAAAAAAAGAAAAAAAAACAGGAAAGAAAATTTACTTTTCCCATTCAATTATTACTTTGTGTTTCTAAGTTGAACGTCTCATTTCTTTCTGTCTTTCAGGTTGATGAATCTTATTCTATTTGGTTTATTTAGATATAAGTTGCTTCATCTTTAACTGAAGGATGAGACCTCATGCCCTGAAAAAGACAGGTGGTAGGACAACATATTATAATGGAACTCATCGTAAATATTGCAGTCTACAACTAAAGGAAGAATTAAAGTAATTCTCAATTATATATTCTAGAATATCTGTAATCGTTTAACCTAAGGATAATTTGTGATTATTAAATAATAACATCTTCTCAGTGAAAATTAGGGTTAAAAAAATACATAAATAAAAATTTGAAAATACAAAGAAACTATTTTCATACTGGAAAATTTTCCACATTATTACTTTAATGAATTGATGGTGCAACATCACTTCGCTGACAGGAGGTTATCTGAACATAATTTTCAAAGCTGGAGATAGCACTAAAAGAAAAGTAGAAATTAGAGTGATAGAAGAACCATGATATTCTATTTACAAAGACAATAAGGGCTTAATCAATATTGCTAAAAATATAACGAAGGTTCAAAATGAGATTTTTAGGCTTTTTACTTCATCCATGAGAAAAGAGAAAAGGAAGGCAAATCATAGAGACAAAATACTTTGAAGGACAGTAAAAAAAAGTTCTACTTCTGGCTAATAAGTTTGAAGATATTACTATATTCAGGAAATGTGAATTGCCTGTCTCTTGACATGTCTCCCTGCAGACATGTCTTGACAGACATTAGACAACAAATAACTTCCTGGTTTTTCAACTGCTGTTCAAAAATGTCCCAGTGTAGATATTTTGACAGAACATTGCTCATTTTCTAGTTTTGAATATGAAGTTGTTTTTCTGTTGAGATGTGGTGATTTTTACGTTGCTGAAAACAAAATGCTTTCCAAATCAAGGCAGAAAGATACCTTTACCTCTAATGAACATCGTGAAGGAGAAATATAAGCTAAGAAATCAGAGGTAGTTAGATTATAATATTTATATAAATATACATATCATATATATACACGTCTTCCTAGCATTGCAGACAGAAAAATGAAAATAAATTCAAATAAGTAAAATTATTTTTTTTTTAAATAATGGAGATGGAGATGATAAGTCTAAATTCTCATAAAACAAAAGTAATATTTGGTGGTTTTTAAAATAAAACCGTTACCCAACCGATTTACCTAAAACTCTTTAAAAGGGACAGATTAAAAAATAGAAGAAACTAAGGGAGAAATGCTTGCTCTAGAAGAATTGCCAAGACACATTTTTCCAGAGCGGTCATGAATCTTTATGGTTAATTCTGCAGGGATTTTTCAGACAGCGGTAGGCAAGCAGGTTTCTTTCTTTGTGATATTGATGGTGTCAGTTCACAGTTTTCAGGCCTGTGTGAGCTGTGGTTCTCCAAAGCTGTAAACCACGTAGAAGTGGTCATTGCTTATAAATGTGGTGCAGACAAGTTGAAAAATCTTGAGCTGACTTACATCCTACTGACTTCAAATGGATCATTTGCTTTGAATATTAAATCAGTGCAGTGTTGGCTCAAACTACTGTTTCTGCTAGAGGGAAAAGTAATATATTTTCATGCTTATATTTTTGGCAAGTATTTAATGAATATGAAGGTGGTGGAAAGTAATACATCCTATGCTCAGAATTTAAGTGTAATAACTCCAGTTAAACCCCTCAAATTAGAATTTCAGAATATCAAACTGTGATAGTAGAAGTGTTGTATGAACACTGGTGAAATCCCACCACAGCTCTGAGACTCCACATCTGTCTGTTGGCATGGCCCACTGAACAAATAGTTATGAAGACAAGAACTTCAGAAACATGTTCAAAGAGAAGGCTTTGGCTGCCCTCCTATTTCACTTCGATCCTCTCAGTTCTGGGTGTTTCACTTGGTTTTGTTGCTCTGTGTAGTTTCCTCTGGTTTGAACTTCATTCCAGCAAATGAACTACAGCTTCTACATCTGTAAAGAGTGTTAACCTCTTCATCAGAATTGTCATCAAAACCACGGTGTGTGACTGAACTTTGCCCCAAGGTGGGCTGCAAGTGGTGGCGTTTCTGTGTTCATTCCTGCTGCCATGACTTTGCTGATGACTACTCAGATCCACATACACAGAGGAGGGAAAGTGGAGAAGAAGCATTTCCAGATATCTGCCAGCTCCCTTGGCTCTCTCTGCAGACAAAAGGAAGACTGTTGTTCCACCAACTATGTGATTCAGACCACATACAGGTCAGCTGCTATTCTGTCTTGCCTTGCAGGAACATATGTCTCTCTAGTGAATGAAAGAAGTCCAGGGAGAGATTAGTTTAGGTTAAAGTTAATGATAATGAATGTCAAATATAATAATAATTTTAAAAACTGAATTCACAAAATCTACAAAGATGTCATTCCTGGAAGTTGTCTTTTTGTGTGTGTGGAGCAGGCTTACCAGGAGATCTGACTATTTTCTTGCTATCATAGAATGGTTTGGGTTGGAAGGGATGTTAAATCAGCTAGTTCCAACCTACTACCATAGGCAGGGTGCCATCCCCTAGATCAGGTTGATCAGGGAAATGCTATGTTTAAATGCTTCTTTGAAATTGCTGATGCATTTGTGCAAAACAAGGATTCAGAATTCACCCCAGTTTTAATTTCTTTTTTGGCAAAAATAAAATTTTTCATGTATGTTATAGTTTAATAAAAATGCATTTTAAGCATGTAGGATCAACATGACAACTGTAATCACGTTTTTCTTTAAGTAAACAAACAAAATTTTACTTAGATTTGTAATTCGTTAATGATCGGAGAGTCCACAGCCTTGTGGTCATTCAGTTTAACAAAATGCTAAGCCTGATGGAAAGTCAGTTCATTACAAGTAAATTCATTGATCTGCCATGGCACTTTACAGAACAGCTTAAGGAAGGTTTGCAGGTTGAACTCCTGGGTTCCGTCCTCTGATCACAGATTTTTCTGCAGTCTGTCTTCCAACCAGCTGTCACACAGCCAGGAGTGTATTGCACCAGCTTCTAGACTATGATAACTTCTGTGCATGGCCACAGATGGGTGATGAATGTTTGCTGGCACAGACTCCAGATGAGTATGTATTAAAAAAGATAACGATAATCATCAAAGCATTTGGGAGCTCTTCTTTCTCCTTCACTTGCCAGAGGATTGAAGACAATTCCTGATCACTGTTACTGTAAGGTGCCAGGTGGAGAATTCTCTCTTCTGTAATTTACAGTTGTTTATAAGGGGTTTTCTTCATTAACTCTAATTTAAAAAATTATTTAATTGTATTCTATATCCTAAAATCCATACTTCCTCTCTCATGTCTGGAATGGTATTACTTACTGCATGGATCTCTTGATGCAAGTTAAAACTCAGAATCAGATTATTGTTCTCTCAGTTATCCATATTGCATCATAATATTTTTCTGTAGAGAGCAAAGAATCACTGGTTGAACTGCCATGAAGCCTGAACAGCATATCTTCATCGAGATTAACAGCTCTGAAGTCGTTGAATAGTAGTGCTCAGTAATCTCAGATTTTCAGTTCTGAAAAGTAATTGTGAAATGGTTTTATTGACGCAAAACATGAGCGTCTATTGTACATGTCTTCTGGATGTTTCAGTCATGACAGCTACAAATGTATTCCTGTTGAAGTCATATTTCTGTTTCGTAAAAGTATTCAAAATCTCTATGTGTTTATAAAATATTCATTTTAACAAGGATGTAGATTTCAGATTCTAAAACAATCTGTTTCTTAGGTGAAATTTCACCTTACTGAGAATACTAAGGGTAGGATTTGTATGATTTTTATGCGGAAGTAAGATATAAAATTTGCCTTGATCATCGATCTTGCATCCCATTGATGGCAACATGGGAAATCTTCAACAAGGCAATTCATGTCTATTTCAGTGTGAGGTAAATCAACCCATATATTAATTAATTTTACAGTTAGATCGTATTCCCAATTTCTAGTCCTAGAAAAGAAGACACTTATCTCAGCAAGTGAGATATTTGAGAAAGATAAACCCAGTGAAAGTTTTACTAGTGAATTGAAGGTCAGTGAGTTCAGGTAGATTAAGGGTTTTGGCCTTTTCTTTGGTCTATCAAGCTCCTTTCTTCAGTGTTTCAGAGGTGAAAATGAGGATCTCAAAAATATATTGCCTGGGTTGTTTTAACAATTTGTTATCTCTTATTTTAAAGACAGTGTGACCCCAAAGCTGCACATATATCTAATTTCCTTCTTTAATGAATACTGGTTCTAAAGACTTAGAATGAGCAATATAACAATGTTTTGACACAGAAATTTATGTCCTTTTGAGTACATTAAAACAATGGATTAAAAACAAAAGTTCCTTTGGATAAAAACAGAACTGAGTGATTGTCTCACAAACCCGTCAAACACTGCCAGGCATTTCATTGAAAATATTGAATTAACTAGAATTCAGACATCACATTTACATTTTCTTTTATTCCCAGGTAAAGCAGCAGGAATTTTGCCTCTACTCCTTCGGGAGCAGGAACTAACAGTATGCTATTAACCCTTTTTGCATGCATTTTTCTAAATATTCTGTTCAAGCTCATTTAAATGAAAAGTCATTGACAGATCTAATTTTATCACCTCCACTCTTCTGACTCGTAATTCCCTAATAGATTAAAGTTTTCACTCACTGATTAAGAAAAAAAAAAGCAACAAACCAAGAAAACCAAAAGAAACCAACCAACCAACTGACCGACCTACCAAAGAAAAAAAACTCCAAAGAAAAACCCACCCCAAGAAACCGAGAAAAAAAGAGAAAAATCTAGAGAGATTTTCTTAGATAATGTTATATTTCAAATAAATCTGACACTGCTGTTTACAAATGAATGTATCTAGGGGATATTGTTTTTCTCAATGAACTCCCTCTTAGCACGGAATCTCTTTTCATAATATATGGAATTTAAAAAATAAATAAATACTTACATTTAGATCTTAACTAGTTAAATATTGTTACTAGATGAGATATTTGAGCATTACCTTGCTAGCAGTTTAAATTATGTTTTCCACATTGTTTTTCACCAAAGACTATGCTGAGGTACCCAGTTTTTACTGAAAGATTTATTACAATAGAAAAAAATTCAAATGTATCAAGAGCTTAATCTTTTGACTACAAATCTATGTTTTGATTGATTATAGCTGTTGGAGAAATAAAAATTTATTTTTGACTTGCTGTAAGACAGCAAGTTATTTTTCAATGTGTCATGTACACAAATAAAAGAAGTGACAGTGACTTTAAACTCGTGTGCCTTTTTAGTTCAGTTTTTTATCTCAGTTGTAGGTGGTCTTGAAAAGAGAAAAATGTGAATTTTGTCTGCTGTGCTTTTAAATAGTTATTCCAACAGTACTTGAATCAAACTGCTAACTCAATAGGAACAGAATAATTTTGAAAACATCCAGAGAATGTAGGCTGCCCAGTAATTATCACTAGTTAGACATTGTATTGCACATTCCGAAAATCACCTGATGCCACTTTTACTATTCATTGTAATGAAAAATGTCTTTTCAGTGAATTATTGTGGGAGGACTGTAACAAAATGCTATCCATTGGCATTTAGAGGTGTGATTGAGGACTCTAGAACAAAGTCAGGCCCTGAATATATTTGTCTGTTGTCATATCTCTACACAGACTCCTTTAAGCTCCATTCCAATTTCAGATTTATTTACCTTGTTCTTAGACGATGTTTGCAAGCATCAAACACTTGACTGAATGCCAACAAAATCTTTCAGATAGGGGTCAGTTCACATATTTTTCTTATTCCTTGTATATTCCTTTGTGAGTCCATTATCATCACTATGATCAGGTTTCATGTTTGACATATGTTGTGACACACTAATGCACATTATAAACATGTTGCACATTAACTTTAATGGCAGTGGGTCTTGTATGCTAACTGATGACATTAGGCAGATGAAGTGCCAGGATAACATCATCAAAAAGACAACAGGATAACATCTTATTTTAATAGCATTTTAATTGATGCTTCATTATGTAATAGTACTGTGCATAGTGCCCAGTGGAAGTGTAATGCTCCCTCTAACAAAGGCTATTCAAATTTGCTATCGCAGAGTGTGTGTTAAACTGCATTTTCAGCCTCCTGCTGCTGCCAGTGGTAGAAAAGTGTTATTGTGGAGAAGAATCCCAGGTATAATGTCACTAAGTGAGCATTATCCCCTTTGACTGAAGAGTCGAAAGCTAAAGTCAAAATTGTCCCAGAGTTCAGCAAGCAAACATTGAATCTACATAATTGTTTTTCCTTGAATACTTAACTTTATACATTGTGACACTTTAAGGTGTCATAAAATAAATGGGACTTCATGTACACCAGATATTAGTGAATTATACATTTCTCTGAAGCATATTAAAAACAAACAACCATAAGCAGCTGCGTAGGTAAAAACCACATAATTTTGCAATTCCCCCACTCTCTCTAAATGGAAGGAGAATATTTATTTGCAAAGGGAAGACAAAAATACTATTTTGAGAATAAATTCCACTTACACCGCTTTATGTACTGTATGACTTCTATCAATGTCAGTTGGATTTTTTACTGTGCAGAAAAGAATGGATAAACATAAAATGATGGATAGAGAAAAAGTTTATCGAACTAATCTAATATAGTATAAACTATGATAAAATGCATCTGTATCAGTATCATAAGCAATGCTCATTTGATTCTATTAAGTACTGAAGTCTGACAAAATATTTGGTGTTATGTGTCAGGCAACTTCAATTGGCTTCAATACTAATAGATTCCATGTTCAGAAAAGACCAGCAATTCCTTTATTCTGATCTGTTTGTTATAGACCATGTTGCCAGTACATTCCCAGCATCGTGGTCATACTGAATTCCCAAAATTTTTAAATCTCCCAGACTGGCAATTATCTTTCCATTAAAGAAAGTGGATGATAGATCATCCAGTTTCCTGGACTAATCACCGCATAACTGTTAAAAGTTAGCATTTTGCTTTTAATCTAAATTTGTTTACCTTTAGACTCTTGTCACAGATTCTGGCTGTGGTTTCACCTGTTACATCATGATGGAGTGCTTTATCAAGCAGATCTAAACCAATGACTATGTATTTAGTAGAATCTACTTTATGATTTTTGTCATGATATCATGAAGAAATCAATAGTTTAACTTATGCTGTTAAATGCAGTTTATAAAATTTAGTCTTAAACAATTTCCAGCTCCTGTCATAGTAATAGAAAAGCATTATCTATTTCCCTACCATGGTAGGGAAAATTGTTTAATTTGTATGTTGAACTCTGTGTGATCTTTGTCATATCTGTTGTATAAGTTATATACTGCTATAACCATTTATTATTAAAATATTGATGAGAACAGTGCAAAAAAATCTTAATCCCATTTTTCAAGTGCGGGTTAGGGGGTGATAGAGTTGAGCTAGAGTAATACTGGTATCTGTTTCTTCTAAAAAGACATGGCCAAGCAGGCAAACCGAAGAAGCTATACAGGTTCTGTACTCTTTTCTAGTACACTATCATTCTTTCTACTATGGAATTTCAACACATTTAACTTCTAAATAAAAGCTTGTTACTGCATTAAATTAATGAAAAACAAATCGATATAATACTGCTTATAATGACTGCTTTTTTGTAAATCAACAAATCTTCTATTAATTAACCAGTGATTAAAGTCAGCTTGTGAAAATTAATCACAGCCTGGAAAAGTCATTTGTCCTTGTGTGCTTCATTAAGATAGTGTTTGCCCTTCAGGCAAGAAAGCAGCAAGTAAATGCCAAAGAATGAGCTGATTAAACTAGAGCTGCAGTGAGATGTTTGCCAGAGACTTGAGCGCCTACAAACATGCCCACATCTAACTAAAAAGCTTTCTGTGGTCTGCCTGTTGGATAGGGCATAAAATAGTAAATGAAAATTCCTCTAGATCCTCATAACATTTCAACATAGTCCATAGAATAAACATTTTATACTGCGCAAGACTCAGTAGTCAGGTACAGCTCAAAATGTTGTGAAACTGGAAAGCTGCAAAGCACTCCAAAGGTGTGCAGACTATCTGTCAAAGTAAAATTTCACATAAAAGTGAACATCTTTTTTTCATTTCAATCTAATTTCATGATTGCAGAACCTTGATTAAAGTATAAGACGTTGATTTTTGATTCATACCTACAATACTCTACCCCAAAATATAAATATTATTAAATATATTTGATTGAGGGAGGTAATCTGAGAGTTATTATGTTCAATAGACAGTAGGAGACCTAAGGCCCTAAGATCATGCATTACTGCTTTCTGGACACAGAGCAGTCCATATAAACTCTTTTATAAGAAAAAGAGACAAAAAGAAGTGTGAGGAATTACTAGAAATAACAGAAGAACCTACACCATTTGGAATAGAAATCGTCTTTACTGGAGGCAATTCTATTTCTTTACCTATTCAGAAACACAAAGACATGCTTAATAGTGAATAAGGGACATAGCTTGATATGGCTTGAGCATCTTGAAAATGAATTAGGAAAATAAAGTTTCCCTTCCAGAACACTGTCAGAGACTTTCTCCTGTTCACCAGCTACCTCCTTTCTCTTAATAAGACATGAAATCAACTATACAGTCAAAAGTCACATTAATGAATCCTAGTTCAGCCTATATAAAGTGGTATTCTCTCTCCCTATACTGTGACTCTACTCCTAGAAATACCCAGGGGTCGTGTTAGGTATCTTAGAGCGGTCATTTCAACAATCTGAGATTCTTTTTATCTCCTATGCCCTTCACAGTGTGCCATGTCAGTCTCATGTCCTCAGCAACTTCTTTAATCTACCAGGTGTTTATCTTTCTCTCCCTGGACTCCAGCTGCTCCTGTCCACTCTTATACTGTGTTTCCAGTCCCTCTTCCATGTTCTGTGGTTCATACATGAGGCTTCACACAGCTGGTTCACACAGATCTGACCTGTCCTAACTGCTGATGCTGGTCTGGATTTATTTGAAATGATTAATTGACACAAATGGAACAAAACAAGACCTTTTGAGCTCTTTGATTTTCTCTCAAGAGAAATGCTAGCAGAATGTGTCACCTAGGCATATTGGCAACTCTCACTAAAACTGTAAAAATTTAGCATTTTTGATGTTTCTGGTCTGCATTCAAATTCGGTATTAATCTGCTTGAAAGATTGAAAACTTACTAGCGACAGCACAAATATATATTTCTGCATAAGCTTCATTTCCACTGGGAGTAAGCTAAAACAACTAGGGCACAAGTCTTATGAGGAGGGACTGAGAAAGCTGACGTTGTTTCTCCTGGAGAAAAGGAGTCTCAGACCTTATTGCTCTCTGCAATACCTGAAAGGAGGTTGTAGCAAGGTGGAGATTGGTCTCTTCTCTCCAGTAAACAAGTGTCAGGACAAGGGAAATCCCCACAAGCTGCACGAGGAGAGGTTTAGATTAGATACAAGGAAATATTTCCTCACTGAAAACGTGGTCAGGCATTGTAAGAGGTTGCCTAGGGAAGTGGTCAATCATCCCCAGGTCACCAGGTAACTGGAAATCACCAACCCATCAAAAAACACATGGATGTGCTACTTAGGGACATGGTTTAGTGGTGAGCATGGTGCTCAGTTAATGGCTGGACTCAATCTCAGAAGTCTTTTCCAACCTAGGCATTTCTATGATTCTATTCTAAAAAGTAAGGAAAGGAACAAGATTTCCTAACTTTATTTTTGTTAGAACTGAGATGAACAGTGGAGACTCCAGGAAAGCAGGCCAGTTAGGACAGCCCCTGTGTATAAGAGCAGAGTTAGGATACATGTGACTCACTAAGCAAGTACGCTGTAATGTCTGCTAAATTCAATCTGCTTGGAATCGTGATATGCGTGCATTTCTCTGCTGAGAATAATGTTGCAACTATTCAAAGATTTTAATTGGCTTCTGAGCATTAATTCCTATATTATATAAAAGTTAGTCTGGGTATCAAAGTCTCAAACAAATAATATTAATCATAATTTGAGAAGTAACCCTAGAAGCAGATTTGATGTGTACTCAAAGTCTGGTCAACACATTCCATGTCTTCCAAACACACTGAAATTAATGAACAGAGGCAGTCCTCTAATTCCCAACTCCAAGTGCTCAGAGTCCAAGTATATTACTTGCTCTTACAGCTTTGTCTTCTTTGCTGAACACTTGATCAGCTCTTTGCTATGTATTTTAAATTCCACTGTAGAGAACTTGTTTAAATATTAATTTCTCTGTGTATGCATATGACTCAAACTGACCCAAAGGCTATGAAGTGGTGTCAGACTCCATAAATTAGGAACAATAAACTATTGAGTATGGTATGATTTGAGGCTGAAAGCAAGAGCACTGGATGATTAAACACATAACTGTATCATTGAATTGTTGTGGTAAATAGTAAATAATTTTTCTGTAGTACATATTTTTGAATAACAGATATAATGGAAATATGGGGAATAGTGATGGCATAATCATGTGGCTTCTTTCCCAATTTTTATTGCTTTCTATACATCAGCATATTATCCTTCAGTATCGAAATTATGATTGAAGTTTTCAATTTATTGCTTCTTTTTTCTTTGCTTCTTTGCTTCTTTTTTCAAGAAATTGCTTCTTTAATCCCAAATACTATTTTTTTTTACCCTGAATGGAGGACAAGGAACTTCCACGGCATTGGAACAATAGAATTTTAAATAATTTTGGCATTTCAAAAGTAACAACAAAAAATAATGCAATGTGATGAATTTTGTGTAAGTCACATGCACAAAAGATACTTGAATGCTCACTTTTTAAAAGATAAATTTAAAGAAATGGAAGGGAAAATAAATAGCAAAAACCTAGGTTGAAGATTTTTCATTGTAGGGGTGACATATTAAACATTCCTTTAAGCATTTTAGAAGTTTATCAAAATTAACAGGAACCAAGGGTGTTATTTAATTCTTAGAAATAAGTTGTATCCTCTATTCCCATTTTGTAAAACTAACTAAGCTGTAAATTTTCTATTTAATCCTTGAAGGTAAAAAAAAAGCTTACTCTAGTTGAATAATTAATTTTTTAATGAATTTCAGCTTTAAATAAAGTGACTTCTTCACTTTTCCCATGCACCTGCTCAGAGAAAGCAGGAGAACAAAGGGGAAATAATAATTTTTTGCTATGAAATTGTATTATTTATAATGTTTTCTGACTATTTTTATGCAGTTCAGATTTTTAATATTTATGTCAATTATGACTTCTGCACTTTTATTTTAATTTATTAGATTTAATAAAATTTCACTCCAAGATTTCAAGTCTGCAGCAGTGCTACCAGAGGTTCCAAATCCCACTGAAACTTAAAGGAGTGTCCCAAGGAGTAGGTGTTACCCTGTACAGATGTATTAAGTGAATAGGATTGGGATATTATCTGAGATTTAAATTGCAGGAAAAGATTATTTGCTTGCTGCTAGATTTATGAATCAATTCAGAAAGCATTTAAATCACAAATGCACAAGATGTTACAATGAGAAGGACAGAGACAATGTGTCCCCATCCTCCTTTTGCATGGAAATAAAAGCACAAGGGGCAACAGAAAAAAGACCTAACAAAAAAGGCTAGGAGAGATCTCTTCTCTTCTTCCCTCTTTACATTGTTACCGTAGTTTTTTTCTGATTGATGGATTCAATCTCTGGTGGGTTAGTAGGGTCCAGCACTGTCCTTGTAGCTGTCTTTCCCATCTGTCACCTCTTACAAGCACACTGCTATACTGATAACTTTCTGTGCCTATAGGGTTGCTTTGGCTTCAGTAAAGCAGTGCTTATTTAATAATAGATCATGGATTGTAGATAATTTAATAATGGAAATGTTCCAAAGATGCACAGACATAACTATGGGACCAGTGGGGTACTTATAAAGGAAAATTATTTCAAGTGGATAAAAGGCAATGGGGATAGCCAGGAATCCTCTAGATCATGATGTAGTGAACGAAACAATCACTTAAAACCTTGGGGATACTGAGTAACACTTGACAGATCAAAAGGACTTCTGAACGCTGGAGTTTTTAATGTTTATTTTCTTTGTTCATGACCTTGAGTTTTTCACTTTTGTTTTTGTTTGTTGAAATATAACAAATCTATTTTATATTGGAGGGGAAAAAAGAAAGCTGTTTTCAGCTACGTCAGGAAAAAAGCAGTCAAAAATAACTAGACATCCATTGCCTAATGCATCAAGTCACTGACAGTAGTAGAGATCCTCCAAGAGATATGACATAAGACACACTATGCTATTCATTGTTTGATTTTAACCTCTAAACTGAAAACTCTGAAATTGTAATGATTTGCCAAACGATGTCTCAAATAAACTACTTTATTCTAAGAGAAAGAACCATAGAGAAGAATAAAGCTGTAAATTCAGGGGACAGGGTAGACTTTCAGATTGCAGATTAACAACTACTTCTAAAGCAGACAAACACATAAATAAGGGTAGCCAACAGTTGGTCAAAGGCAAGAAATAAGAGAGCGAGAGAGTGTCTTGGAGTTTGTGAAAACTTCATGTATTTATCCTGACATACCACAATACCAGCCTTCTTTAGTAGTTTCTACACCAACAAAGCTTTTGTTCAATAAGGACATGCTGTCTAAAATATTAGAGAAATATGAACAAATGACCTCCAAAATACTCCATTTTTTACAGAAATCAATCAGAAAGATTTAGTTATAATCCTGGTAGTACTAAAAACATATACCAAAACTTCAGAGGAGCTAGAAAGAAAACTAAATAACTGTCAGTGTACCAGAAAAAAATAATTGTATGAAATTTCAAATGCTCATACTGTTTAGCCAAGATTTATTGTGGTACGTAAACATAGATATGGTAGAGTGTAACAGATTATTAAATGAAGTGGAAAACGCAGCAGGTAAGTATCTATCCATCTTGTTCTTCTCCTCATTTTCCCCATTTACAGATCTGCAATTTCAGAATACTTTTAGTGCCCTTGTGACAGGTCAGAAGAAGAAAACCAGGTCTGAGAAAGCATCAGATTTAGCAGAACCTGCAACACACACGTGCACCGTGAGAAAGTGGTGAATGCAGATGTGGGTCCCCTCTGTACCCATGTGGGTTCTGAGGGGACCCATCTGTCAACCTGACTTACTATCCTGGGGGATTTGTTTCTTGCTAGGGGCTCAGACCTGGTGTGTTCCCTTTCATAAACTTGAAAAATCATAGAATGCCTTGGATTAGAAGAGACTTTAAAGATCATCTAGTTCCAACTCCTCTGCCATGGGCAGGGATACTTTTCAATAGACCAGATTACGCAGACCCCCATCCAGTCTGGCCTTGAACACTTCCAGGGAGAGGGCATCCACAACTTCTCTGGGGAACCCTTTCCAGTGCCTCACCCACCTCACAGTGAAGAATCTCTTCTTGTTATCTAATCTAAACCTACTCTCTTTCAGTTTGAAGACATTTCTCTTTGTCCTGTAACTACATGCTCTTGTAAATAATCTCTCTCCATCTTTCGTGTAGGTTCAGGTACTGGAAGACCACAATGACAAATCTCCAGAGCCTTCTCTTCTGCAAGCTAAGCAGCTCCAACTCTCTCAACCTGTCTTCACGGGAGAGATGCTTCAGCCCTCTGATCATCTTCCAGGCTCTTCTCTGGAGTTGCCCCAGCAGGACTATATCCTTCTTATGCTGGGGACTTCAGACCTGCATGCAGCACTCCAGGTGGGGTCTCATGAGAGTAGAGGGGAAGAATCACCTCCCTCACCCTACTGGCCACATTTCTTTTGACACAGCCCTGGATACATTTGGCTTTCTGAGCTGCAAGTGCACATTGCTTCCCTTTCTTTTGTGACTGAAGTGTAAGGAAAGAGGATAGTGAAAGTAAAGGCAATTTTCTGATCATGTCAATAGTTATTTCATTGTGGTATAAAGTATGTGTTTACTGTATAGTTACCTGAAAATTGCACTTTATATTTTATCAAATCTTACAGCTTGTTCAGGACCTGTACTTGTTGCAGTATGGCATAAATCCTGTCATGCAGTCTTATATGTCAAAGACAGCAAGAGCTAATCAAAGAGAATGAGTTTGACACCCAGCAAGGAACTGTAAAAGTGGGATAAAAGCTCTAACATGCAGTGGGATGAGATTGCAAGTACAGCCTGCATATTGGATAAGCTGACATCTTCCTATGGCCAAGAATTGACCCTCAATGTAAGAGTTTATCAGGAATAGTTTCTAACCAGAGGACAGAAATTATTTCAAAGAAACAAGAGTGGAATATGGATTTCTTTCACATGAAAAAGTGATAAGATGTCTCTGACAGTAACTGCTGTCTAAATCATTCCATAATCTTGAAATGTTAAAGTGATGTGATGGATTGAACCTGTCTGGATGCCAGATGCCTACCAAAACTGCTCAATCCCTCCCCATTTTCAAATGAACAGAGTAGAGAAAATATAGTGAAAGGCTCATAGGCCAAGAAATGGACAGAAGGAGATCACTCACCAAGTACTGTCATGGGCAAAACAGACTCAACTTGCAGAAAATTAATTACATCTATTACCAATCAAATCAGAGTAGAATACTGAGAAATAAACCCAAATCTTAAAAACACCTGCCCCCACGCCTCCCTTCTTCTGGGGCTTAACTTTATTCCCAAATTCTCTGCATGACCATAGCCAGAAGGGCAGGAGGCCAGGGAATGAGGATTGCTGTAAGGTCATCACATTGTCTCTGCCACTTCTGTTCCTCAAGGGGAAGACTACTCATACTGTTCCCCGGCTCCAGCATGGGGTCTGTTCCATGCGAGACTGTCCATGAACTTGTCCAGTGTGGGTCCTTCATAAAGGCTGCAGTTCTTCACAGATTTCTCCCTTGTGGGTCCTTTCCGTGTCATGCAGTCCTTCAGGAACAGCCTGCTCTGGAGTGGGTCCCCTATGGGGTCACAAGTCCTACCAGCAAACCTACTCCAGTGTGGTTCATCTCTCCATAGGTCCATCGTTCCTGACAGGACCCGAGCCATGGACTTTCTATTGTGTCACAGCCTCCTTCAGATGCATCCACCTTCTCCAGTACTGGATCCTCTACAGGCTGCAGGTGGATCTCTCTTCCACCGGGGTCCTCCGTGGGCTGCAGGGCACAGCTGGTGGTGCCTCATAATGGTCTGCATCATGGGCTGCAGGAGAATCTCTGCTCTGGTGCCTGGACCACCTCCTCCTCCCTTTTTCCACTGACCTGGCTGTCTGGCCAAGCTGTTCCTCTCACAGGTTCTCACTCCTCTCTTGTCAAGCTGCAATTTGCTACTGCTCAATGACTTTTTCCTTTCTTAGCTATGCTATCCCACAGATACTACCATCGTCACTGATGGGCTTGGCCTTAGCCAGTGGCAGTTCCTTCATGGAGCCTGTTGGCACTGGTCCACTGGACTCAAAGGAAGCTTTTAGAAGCTTCTTAAATAAACCACCACTGCAGCCCCCCACCACCAAAACCTTGCTATGAAAACCCAGTAGAAGTGCATTTCTTTTGAAAAGCTTCATATGTTGAATGTGGTGCAAAGGAGACAAAGATCTGGCAGAGAATGCTGAGTGTTGTTTAAGCAGCTGTGAATGCCCTTGAAAGCACTGATATTAAAGCCTTTGTGCTGAGAAGCAGCCTCTGGTCCAGTCCTTGCTGCCTGGATTTTTGCCTGGCTGGATGGCTCCTTTTCTCTTATCTGTTTTATCTCCTCACAAATTCAACAGTTCAGCAAAGGAGTAGAGAGAAGGAAATACTAAGGCTCGACAGAATAAAGGCAAGGGATTTAGTGGAGAAGAGACAAGTAAAACATACATGATAGGGAAAAATTCAAAGAAAAAAGGTACATATAGTGGGAAGTAAGATATGGAAAATAAATTAAGTAGAAATATATAGAGTTCTTTATTAAAAATAAAATATTATAAGGCTGAGCCCCAGAACAACAAAATTTGAAATTATCATAAAATGTGAACTGGTTCTGTATGTACAAATACAAATGCAATCCATTCCTTCACATACCAATTTTTAAGTACAGTTTTTGCTTACATCCTCGACATTTTGGTTTTGGATTTTTTCCCTCCCTGTAGCACTTGTCATGGTGGGAGAGATTTAAAAAGGCAAAATTTGTAGGTCTTCTATAATGTGTATACAGAATGAGGAAGACAACTGCTGTAAAACCTCTCTATATTAGGCCCATGTTAATTACCTTGCACTGAATCCTCATACTATTTCCTGTTTCTCTTTCTGGAGACCCACATCACCTCTGTCAGTCTCTCTACATTTGCTCCTTATCCTGCAAAAGAAGACATGCAACTTTTCTCTTGTTCTCCTTACTATCTGAAGGCCAGTCATCAATCTAGAAGAGCTATTTTTCCTGTTCTCAGCCCTTGGTCCTGACACTCAAGCTCCCCTAGCTGCTGTAAAAAGAAACTGCAGACAGACCAGTTTAATTTCTTCAGGCTCATGCTTCATTTGTGCTCAGTTTCTTTGTAAGAGGAGGGTGTGTGCATGCTGGCTATAATAAAGCCACTTGGGTCTGGAGCATCCCAAGTACAGATGGATTCTGAATAATTAATACTCCAAATCTCAACATGAGTCATTTGAAATTTTCATAGGCTGTAATCTTGCCTAAGTTTTGGTTGAGTTTTACAGCAAGAGCAGAAAATGGTTATTCAAACAATCTTTTAGCACAATTTCACAAATTCAGTTATCTTAGAAAGATATCATGAGGTCTCAGGCCATTCTCACAGTGGTGTAAAGTCCCAGACCATTCCTTCTACTTAATATTTACTTCCTTTATAGCATGTTCTTGTTTCTAAATCTACCTTGCCACTATGCTGGGCGCCTCACATTATGTCCTATTCTTGAAAAGGAAAAGCCAATAAATTCTTGTGAGTGAAAGTGTAAAGGCATTTATTTTACTGAAGTGTGAATTTAAATAAATTAGGTTTTATATTTAGAAAGAGGTATCAATGAAATAATTATGTAGCTTTCTCATCTATGTGTTGCTGCTGCTTGGCATCAAATTTATTCAGTACTCTCAAATCCAGACAGTTTCTGTGACAATTTACTAGAACAGAAAACTAATCCAAAGGATGTGTCTGCATTAGTTTCAATGGTAGTTCTTTTCAGGGATTTGTTTTCAGGAAGATTCTCTGGTTTATTACCACACTTCCTTTTGCACCACTGCCTCACACCACACAAACTGAAGCAGGAGATGCACTCTAGAAACGCACTCCACCATTGCATTCAGTGAGCACTGAGGAACTGAGCTAATAAACCAATGAATTCTCAAAATAACGTGTAATATAACAAATCTTTATTTATATTAAATAGGTTGAAGAAATTAGGACACTTCTGGGTCAGAATAGGAGGAGCTTTATTCAAAGCTAACAAGAAATTAATGTTAAAAAATTAGCACTCAAATTCAAGATTTTTCTGATCTCCGAGTTATTCTTATTTTTTTTATTGATACATATATAGGCAGCCCAAAATACATTCCAGTTTGTTTATGTAAGTGAACATGACTAGTAGTGGGATGCACATAGCTAGCTTCTTCATAAATATTGCTTTAATATTAGGGAATCATTTCCATTCTTATGATTAAGTTAAACTACAATTCAATTGGTTTGAAAATACTTTATTAAGTTCGAAATGGACACCGTTAAATGGAATACTGCCAGAGAAAGTAATTATGTACATATTAGATGTCAGAAAATATTTCCAGTTAATAGAACATGGCCTAATAAAAGGTGGCAAAGATCAGTGAAGATTTACCACTTAAAATAATTACTCCAAAGAGAAGCAAGAAGAGGAAGATATTCTAGACTTTTCTTGGAGTCCAGATATTTTCATTTTCAGAAAACGTAACAGCCATAAATCTACAGGCAGTGAGAGGATTACATGGTATAACATTAGCAATTCTGGGGCAAACGTCTCTACTACTTTGCTGTTACTTCTAATTTTCACATTTGGCCATCAAAAACTCCAGCTAGTGGTTATATTCTTAGGTATTTGCATACCAACAGCTGGGGAAAAAAAGAAAAAAAAACATTCTCTTGGTCAATAAACAGAAGCCCAGTTTCCCAAGGAATTAAAAAATGTTCAGGCTTTCTCTTCTATACTAGTAAAAAGTAACACGAATTATAAAATAGCCTATTGATAGAAAAGTTCAGTAATTCTCTTTTGGGAGGGAAAGAAAGGAAGAGAGAAAGGAAGGAAGAGAGGAATGAAGAGAGGAAGGAAGAGAGGAAGGGAGGAAGGGAGGAAGGGAGGAAGGGAGGGAGGAAGGAAAGAAAAAGAAAAAGAAAAAGAAAAAAAAGAAAAAGAAAAAGAAAAAGAAAAAGAAAAAGAAAAAGAAAAAGAAAAAGAAANAAAGAAAGAAAGAAAGAAAGAAAGAAAGAAAGAAAGAAAGAAAGAAAGAAAGAAAGAAAGAAAGAAAGAAATTAACTAATTCTCTTTCAGAAAGCTTTTGGGAACTCCTCCTGTCTCACAGTGGACAATGAGAAGGGCCTGGAAGTAGGAAAATTCTCTCAGCAAAAGGAATGCTCTGCATTTCATCCAAGAGAACTAGAACAGACATTTTAGCCCAAATTCTGAAAAGAAGGAAACGAAGTCTTTGAGAAACTTAGTCAGAAGTCAGACTTTCAGACTGTCTGCATGGACTTGAAAGTACAGAAATGTTGTTTTCAGCCTGACATCACTGGTACAAAGGTTTCTTTTTGTAGTTTTCTGGGTAGGTAAATTAGCAACATGAGATCAGGTTTCCTAAATCAAATGTCTGGATTCTCTTTAAATATGCAAGCAAACAAACATTCCTGTGAAATGTTAACGTTTTGCCAGACTAGTACATTTCCAGAGAACAAAAATTTTCTCTCTGTTAACTTTCTATCAGATATCACAAGTCTTACTGTCTTCCAAGTGTACTGTTTGATTAGTTCAAATAAATTTCACTAAAGAGGGGATTCAGCTCCCTGCATTGCAGCTGCTGCTCTGACAACTGTTCAAACCACATATGTGCTGGCTTTGCCTAATATTGAAGGTACTAAAATCTCTTTGCACTTTGCTGTTTACCTTGCAAACATTTCTGATTATATAAAAAAGCATAATTCCAAGAATAATGTATATATAATAAGTGATGGTCAGATAGATATCTATCCTAAGATCCAGTGTGTTTCTGGATTTGGTGGAACCATCCACATTTACGTATGTGAATCAAACGTCAGTGAAGGTCAGAGAAAAAAAATAGCAGTTTTCTACTTTCTGTGGAAAAATAATTGTTTCGTTTTAAAAAAGAAAATATGTACACATACGTACATATACATGTGTATGTGTGCATATGTGTATGTGTATGCATATGCAGGGCTATTCCCATTGAAGAGAAGAACCATCAGTCTGGATGCCAAGCAATTGAAGATTTTCACTGCCTAATATTTTCTACACAGTTAGTGGAGGCAGACACCTAACTTCTGTGATTTGGCTTGCAATGTCAGAAAATGTATCTCGCTGGCTTGCTTTTGTTTCTTAGTCATCAGATTTTGACAACAAATATTGATACCTCATTGATAGGGCTTTTTGGTTAGTTGGTTTGTTTTTTTGTTTCTCTTGGATTGGTTTGATTTGATTTGTTTCTTTTAATTAAATGAATAAATTTATTCTCCTTCCAATCAAAAAATGTAACTTTTGTGAGAAAAAGTTTGTTTCAGAGATCAGTGTTTAAAGTAAGTTGGAAAAGATTCCATCAGAATTGCCTCTTTTTATCCTGCAATCTTTTCATTCAATACTTTCATAGGGTTTGTACCTCCAAACCACTTGCAAATGCTTCAAACACTCTTGTAAGTCATGCGGTGTAAAAGGACCTGTAGAGTGCAAAATATAAATTTAATATCACTTGGTATGTTAGTCCATCCACTTGCATCTTGAAACTAAAGCAGGAAATAAAACACACTTACAGAAATTCCATACAGGCCTCAGGAGAATCCTGGACCAAACAATACTCCGGGCTGATATCACTATTTTTTTCTATAAAGGATGTATTGGAGTATGTGATATGACCCAAAACTATGGGCAAGTACAGAAAGGAGAATCCTTAACAATGCTGGCACTGGTAAGGAACATCAAATAAGTAAACCCAAGAAATTTATCAAATATGACTTTAAAGGAAAGTAGATAAGTGATTGAAGAACCCAGAAGATGCTATTCTAAACTTGGTGGCTGAGATTTCAATTGTTTTGTGGATCTAGGTGTCTTTTTTCCTCTACCAACAACAGAGGATGAATCATCTAACTCAGTCTTTCCTTTAACTATTAAGGATCTTCGGTTACGTCTCTTTCAGCCCTTCTGCCACCAAAGAGCTTCCCCATATTTCAGTCTTACAAACAAGTCATTAAAGAGCAGAAAAATATTCATTTAATTTGTCCTCAAGGAGTGAATATTTGCTTCGTCCTTATCCATAAGAACTCCAGACTTTGTTAGCTGTCACAGGAATCTTCCTTCTCTATGCTATTATTTTTAATTAATAAGATTACATACATCACTTATCTTGTGTCCCAAGTATGCACTATCTTCTAAGAGTTGTTGTTATTGCTGTTATTATCACTAAGACGTCATGTATAAAAAAAGTAAATAGCCCTACCAAACAACAAGAGAAATATGAAATGAGACAAAGTCAGCTTTAGCACCATGCAAGGAAAACAAACCAACTAAAAGCAGAATTCCTTTGTCTGCATTGTCATTAACTTTCTGTTTTGATAGTTGCAAACTCCCATTTTGGAATTTTCTTTAGTATAGTCATCAAAGTGCAATAAAAGGAACGTGATACAGAGGGTGTCAGCTCTGTCACAGAATAGACAGAATGTCTTTGATTTAGCAGTAGTTCAATAACTGAAACCAAATCCATAAATTTTTTAATAACTGGACTACCAAAAGACCCTTTAAAAAGACACTAAAGAGACAGAGATATATATCCCTGTATAACACTATATTTCATTTCTCATGCTGAACTGGAATCCTGTTTTTACGTGTTGTGCACAAGTCAGAGAAAACACAAGGGTACAAAAAGAAAGACAGAAAAGATCTCACACCGGAAAACATTCCTCATGGTGCAGTAACCACTAAAAATTATAGATATGATTTTTTTTTTCCGATCATGAGTGTACTGAAAATATGAAAAGAGTGCATGAGTATGAGAACAGTTTTTTAGCAAAGGAACAAAGAAAATTATTTGAAAATCATCAGAACTGGATCAGAACAGTTCATTTATTAAGTGACAGGAGTCTAAAATTAAAAGGATTTTCACCATTTTGACACTGAAAAATATTAATCTTTGTAGGATTTTGAGTAAGTTTTTTCTTCTTCATAAAATTTAGTTTAAGGATCCAAACAGAAAAACCTAAAGAACTCCACCAATTCTTTAACAGCTAGTCAAAAGCTGTCTGGATATTGTCCTTTGGAACCTTGCTATTATCCTTGGGTGGCACTGCTAGAGCAGGGGGATTGGAACAGAATACTTCGAAAGGTCTCTTTCAGGATCAATCACTCTGTGATTCTGTGAACCTTTCTGGTGATGCATGTACATGCAAATATGCAATTTCACACACAAAGAATATATTAAAAAATTGCATAATTAAAAAAATATTAGATTACTAGTTAATGAAAAATCAGAGAAGTTGGGGAGGATGGTGAGAAGGTGGAAGCTTAGGATACCTGTACATGTAAACTTAAAATACTAATAGGTCAGAAAGAAGTTGCTATAAAGGTAACAAGTTCATTCTAAAAAGAGACTTTCGCAAAAATACTTAGCAATGTCAGGTTAATGCTTCAATAAAAAACAGAGCTAAAATTTATGGGCTGTACTCTATTTACACTTTAAAATTTAAAAAGCCTCTCTTATGTTATGTATAAAAGTTTAATCAAAATGCACAGTACACATCCTGGTATCCTGAGATCAAAATAAAGGTGCTGGAGCTTGGGTTTTTATTTGGACATATTTAGCTACTGAGAAAAAGGAGAGGATGACTAGAAAAACTGTATAAGATTAACCTCAATCCACCATCATTTGCATGAGGAAATGGAAAATTGAAGGTAGAAGCAAAAAATAAAAATCCAGCACTACTAGAAAATTTTTGTAATTTCTAGTATCTATCCTCCAAAAGGCCATTTATTAAAGAAAATATTTCCTTAATAGCTGATGTACTTTCCTGGCTATTTTGTGCTTTTTAATAGTTTCTCCATAGGCCGTAATTTTATCATTTTATAATCTTGAGAAACAATCTGGAAAGGCTGTACTGGAAAGAAGCAAAATGCACTAGAGTATTTTAAAGCTGGATCTCAGTACAGCATCGTCCAGAAGAGTAGGAAAAATAATAAACAAAACAAGTGCTTGGAATTTTTTCTATCTTATCTCAAAGTAATTTTTAAAGATCATAATTTTATGAGAAGGAAGCCTATGAAGCTATCAGAATAATTTCATAATCTGCACTTTATTAGATTCCACATAGGGTAATCTAGTATAGAAAAATTCTCTCACACATGTTCATAAACCTGTCATTTCTGTATGTTCACCACTGATTGCGATGTTATTGCTTTACACTTCTTCAGTACCAATCATCTCTGGACCTCGAAAAACTTTGTGAACATTAATGAAAGAATATAATATTGAAATGTAAATTGTTTCAAATTATCTTTTCTTTCATGTTATCATCTGTACCTGCTCGAAGAAAGTACATCCCCACAGTGTGGTTTTCCAGAACAGATTTTTGGTAATAGTACATTGTATACATATAAATAGTACATTTAGCATATTATGTTAAATATTGTTTTAATTTTGCTTAGTGCTTGTATGACAGCACTGAACAATTTAGAAGATTTAGATTATGTTTTTCTCAGGAAAGTGGTGTGCTTAATTCTGAGCTTTAAAGAGGAAATCTCTTCTTGTTTTGGGTCTTATAGACCTTGGATTCTTCCTGGTTTCAACAGTGTGATGCAATCTTCTACCAGAGAGAAAAAGATATGCACACACAAACATAGATACACATACAGACAGCCATATGAACCAAAAATTATTGCAGAACCTTTTACAACCACCCATTTTCAGTAGAAATCTTGTCAAAGAAAAAGGATATAAAGAATTAATAGCTCTGAATCTGATGAAATTTGGACACATCTTTCATATTTCAATAAAATTGTATAAAACGTTTTTTAATAAAATTTGATCTTTTTCTATTTTATTGAGGCACGTATGTATTTAAACACTCATTTGAGCAGTGAAAATGGATTTTCCACATGCAAGGTCCTCTGATGGCTAATGTATTAGGCTGAATGTTGAAGGAAATAAAAACACTGTAGTCATGCCTACAGGAGAAAAAAATCATGATTTCTATTATACTTGTGTCAGAAAGTATTTTGGCTCATGTTTATAAAGTACAGGCCAAAGTTTCAGTGTATTCACTGAAAGTAGTGCAAATATGCTGAGCTCAATGGGGTGGCATAGTCTTGCTGTGAGCAGAATTAGGTCTTGTGGCTACTGTGCTTCGTAAAAGATAAAATTTATAACTCATAACACAGTACTATTGTACTTGGTTGGCAATGTCTAACTTATAAGAATTAAGATCTTTAAAACACCAAAGACCTTTCAGTATAAAATGAATGGGTACAGGATAACCATATTGGTTCTCACGTAATTGTTTGCATTTGGTGATACCTTCTTTGCTAGCATATTTAATTATCTTATTCAGAATAGTAGAGATGTGGGCACACCTATCTGACTTCTGACTTCTATTAATATGCTTTGGATGATAGCATCTGAAAATGTATTTAACAGCCTATCAGTAAACACAATGATTATTTTGATGACTCCTGTTTAACAATAAAATATTGCAATGTTGGAAAGTCAATTCTGGATACAATATTAAGATGGCAATGGAAGATTTACGCTGGTTATCTGGCGGGTATTTTGTTAGTACGCCTCACCCAAAGACCCAAATTTTTGCGTAATCGTAGAACCATACAATATCCTGAGCTGAAAAGGACCCACAGAGATCACTAAGTCCCATTCCTGGCCCTGCACAGGACAGCCTCAAGAATCACACTAGGTGCCTGAAAGCATTGTTCAAGTGCTTCTTGAACTCCAGCAGGCTTGGTGCTGTGATCACTTTCTTGGGGAGTCTGTTCAAGTGCCCAAACGCCCTTTGGTTAGAGAACCTTTTCCTAATATTCAACGTAAACCTTCCCTGATTATTCTCATAATGCAAAATACAACCCCAAATACCCCAAATTAACCAAGTTTTAAAAATTAATAGTGGCAGCTTTGAGTTACATTGGCTGCAAACAGTTAATTTACAAAGATTCATCAAGCGAATTAGATACTTGCTTTAATAATTAATAAGTTCTGTCTTACACCCTCTGTAATGCATTTGATTTCATTAAATGCCCTTGTATAAATTTTAGCTTAGAAATTATTGCATTCTATTTTATCTTCTACTAAAATCATTATATCCTTCTTTTCCCTCTCCCTTTTTGTTTCTTATTGATTTTATGTTACATTTAAAACAAATTTTTTGCATTAAACCTCTAAAACAAACTGACTTGAGACATTTGCATTGGTTTTCCATTTGAAAAGAACACAGGTGTGAATAAGACAATCCATATTTAGGAAATTTTGAACTAAATGCTTAGTTGCAGGAATTAAATATGTACTCATTAAATTAGGTAGAGCTAGCTTCACAGAATCACAGAATTATAGAATGATTCAGCTTGTCAGGGACCAGGGATGATCATCAAAACCCCCTGCTCAAGAATGTTCACTCAGAACAGGTTGCCTCTAACCATGTCCAAACAGCTTTTGAATATCTCCAGGAATGGAAACTTCACAACCTCCATGGGCAACCTGACCCAGTGCTCGGTCACGCTCACAGTGACAGTGTTTCCTGATGTTCAAGCAGAACCTCCCGTGTTTCAGTTTGTGCCCATTGCCTCTGATCCTGTCACCGGATACCACTGACAAGATCTTGGCTCTGTCCTCTTTGCACACTACGTGCTCTGGAAAAGCAGAAAAGGAGAAAAGAGGGAAAAAAAGGGAAAGGGAAAGGGAAAGGGAAAGGGAAAGGGAAAGGGAAAGGGAAAGGGAAAGGGAAAGGGAAAGGAAAAGGAAAAGGAAAAGGAAAAGGAAAAGGAAAAGGAAAAGGAAAAGGAAAAGGAAAAGGAAAAGGGAAAGGGAAAGGGAAAGGAAAAGGAAAAGGAAAAGGAAAAGGAAAAGGAAAAGGAAAAGGAAAAGGAAAAGGAAAAGGAAAAGGAAAAGGAAAAGGAAAAGGAAAAGGAAAAGGTAAGTACTCTTTTCCACTTCAAGTATTTAAATGTGATTATTTCTGGAGAAGGAAGAGAAAAGCTAAAAAAAGGAAAATAATCATATGAAATTGTGCATACATAACAAATTAGAAGAGCCACATAATACCTGTGTGCAAATCACCAGAACAGCAAACAAATTTTTATTGCAAGAAAAGCACTTCTGGGCATGGAGCATAAAAAACTTAAAACACCTTCTTGTGGCATTGTCTAGGTTTTCAATTATTTCAAAATAGTATTACTTTTTCCAGCCAGCTTCTGTATCGAGACATAGAAGAAGACATTGAAATTATTGCCATCTTACATGACCAATTCAAGTTAGAAGGTAGTACTTCCAGGGTTTATGCTCCAAAAACTTACATTTTGAAGGATCAATCCATCTGTTTTGTGTAAATGTTTAAGCATGGGAGATTACCAGTGCTAATGCACCTGCAGCAGTCCATTGTGCTTAAGCATATGACAATTTTCAAAAGGGGATCTGATACCAGGGGAAAAAACATCGATAGTGGGTATAGTCAAACTTTGGAGAGTATTTCCCAGAAAGCCTGTAAAACCTCTGCTCTTAGAGGTATTTGAAACTCATCTGAACAAAGCCCAGCAAGACCTCTGAGTAGCCAGTTGAACCAGGTGACCTGGTCATCTGGGAAGTCATTCCCAGGCTATATTATTTCCAGATTCTATGTTTAACTAACAACTATTTCAGCATCTATGGACTTTGCGGTTCCTAAATTTAAATATAGTACTTGCCCTAACCCTAAACCTAATAGTTTCACTGTTACACACTAAATTATTTTGTAAGATGGACCAGTTTTAAAGAGTGTGTGTGCTTTAGAATGGCTAAATAATTGCAGTGTAAAAATTATTACAGCTCTTTTGGTACTTTCCCTAATTATCACTTCTGGAATATATTCATAAAAAATGACTCTCATATATTATTAATGTAACTCCTCTAATTGCATTCATACATAAGTAATTATAAATGTTAACTTTATTCATTAAATTGAAAAGATTGAGAGAATTGCTGACATTCAAAGTTTCATAAGACTATTTCAGCAGCAACTTAGATAAAAAAGGTATATAAAAATCTACAAAACTTATTGGTATTTAATTGTTCTGTTTATTTCTTGAGATACTTTCAGAATAAAATATGTATAAAGCTTTCTGGTTTTATTAAGAAATCTTCTCTTAGAAAACTCCCTACAGCATCCCTGGAATAGTTGATAGGTTTTTCTTTTATGGTATGGCAATTTTTATATTATTTGGCAATACTTTTTGGCAACAGTTTTTCCTACTGATTAATTAGATAGAATCTTAGAAACCTTAGCCACAAAATCAGAGGCTGAAATTGAAGGAAAAATAAAGAAATACAGTCAAGTTCAAAGATGAAGGCAGCATAGGACCAATGCATTTCTCTAGACACTTCCGTAAAGACAAGGCAAGCAAGCTCAGCTAGACCTGTGGTGTTTAATGCAGAACTAATTTCCTTGGTTTTGGTTCAAAGGTGTTATCAAGACAAAGTAGTCTTCTTCCTTTGTCAGTGACAGAGGAGGTGGTGATATAAAACAACATCTCTTGTTGTTCCTCACATGTCTGACTACAGCATCAAGAACAGTCACGAATCCATTGCTTTTGACTAGTTCTACCCTTTCCCTCTTTCCTTCAGCTGGTGTATGCCATGAGACTTCCGTTTCGGTCTCCCAGAAGGTAGGAGATGTGGGAGCTGGTGTGTGAATTTGATTACAGAATAGAGCCCTGGGACACAAGTTTAAAGCAAAGAAGGGGAAAAGAAAGAACAAAGCCTACGCCAAGAGAAAGTCTGACCTCAGCTTCTTAGAATATACACTGGAGTATGATCCAAGTCCCATTTCTATCACAGCTTTTCATTTTCTAGCGTGCTTAGTGGACGCTCTAATACTTCCAGCTCACAAATCATGAAGCTTGCTCTGATAGTGCCACCAAAAAGAATTTTACTGCCTCTGTGGGAAGGAAAGGGTTAAACGTTGAAGAATGGTGAGGAGGATGGTAGAGTCACCCAAGTGACCCTGCAGCTGGGAATGCCAAGGCCTGGTGAATAAATGTGGGAACTCCCATATATTATGCCTAAGGCTGTTTATCCTCTCTTTTGAGAAGTAGAATCTCTGTGTAGAGATGACAAGTGATTACGGAGCCACTCTCACGGACATGCTTGAGCTACCTGTCTTGGGGATCATAAAAAGCACAGGAGAGCTCAGAACATGGTGTTAAGCTACATGTGTGCAGGCCCTCAATAAAATGGGTGCCAACAGCAGCCTTGCCAGCTCCCAGGATGGAGTGACCCTGATTGTGCAGGCATTCCCGCTCATGTGTCTCCACGCAGGTTCTGCTTTGGGATCCTCCAGCTAGTAAGATAATGAAGTAAATTTCCTCTTCGCATTTCAGTCATGGTTTTTGGTTTTTCTGGTTGCCTGCCTGTGTCAACTCATACCCTCCAAATATTCTGATTCTGACTTGTTTCTGCTGTTCATAGACCTAATTCAGCAAAGGACCTCCATCTCAGTGCGCACTTTAGCACATGTTTAAATTTAAGAATACTAAATACTTACATAGCAATTAGCCCAAAGTGGTGCTTTAACTAAAAATATCTGCTAACCTCTTTTGCTGAACTCCTGCCTGAGACTGATGTTTTGCCTGGGAAAATATTCCCTGAACTTCAAAAGGGTTTTACTGTGTTGTAAATGAAGTTAGTATCTGACTTTGATGAAAGATTACAAAGAGGTTGGAGAAATAAACGAAATGTCTGACTCCGAAGAAGTCAGAGAAATAAGTGTATATAATGGATGAAATTCTGGCTTCATTGAAGTCAAAGACAAAATTGCTATAGAATGCAATAGAGTAAGGATTTCATGTCACATCTTTAGACTCACTGCCCTGGACAGAGCACGAGGCATCTGACTCCTCTCTTCTCCCTTGTGTTGAATAGTACTTTATAAATAGACCAGATGTAGTCAATAGCACCATTTGAAGAAAGGCATCACTCAGCATGAATAAAGGTAATCGAAAAGCAGCTATTTTTACTAATGAACATGTTTTTAACTGCCAGATACAAAGCTAGGAAAATTACAGTAAATAGAGGGTATTTTTTGCAAATGGAAGTAATCATTTTTTAAAATTCATTTTTGCTGAGGGTGACTAAAAATATACAAATGTGCATTTTTCACCCTGCAAAATTATAAATAGTAAGATACAATATTTTGCAAAAAAGCTATTATAAAAAACCTATTACATAAAACCATTATAATTATTATATAAATTATATATAAAATTATATGAAACTAATAGATATATGGAATAAAATATATGATGTATGAGATAGATATATATATATAGAAATAACATGATTTGAAACTATTATATAAACTCTTTAGTAAAGAAACCAAAACTTCTTATATAAAATACAAAGGCAAGTGCCAGGTCCCGCACTCGGGGAGGAATAATCCCAAGCGCTAGTACAGGTTGGGGGCTGAGCTGCTCGAGGGCAGTTCTGTTGAGAAGAACCTGGGAGAATTGGTGGATGACAAGTTGACAATGAGGTGATAGTGTGTTCCTGCAGCCCACATTTCAGCAATGTCATATGTCCTTAGAAAATACTTATACATACAATATCTCTAAATATAGAAGAAATGTTCCATGAGTACGAGGGTCCATGTTGTCAACTCTGCGGCTATTTGGCTCTTAGCAGGTTCCATGGCCTCCAACATTTTGTGCAATGTTTTATACATTTCACTCTAACTGAACAACTGAGCTATATCCATAATATTGCTCTTGGCTTGAAATGGGATTCTGACGTCATTATCTGAATGATGGAGTAGAGTCCCCTTAATGACTGTGCTGGGGGTGCAAAACTGAGACTGGCTGATTTGCCAGAGGGTCATGCTGCCATCCAGGAGACCACAACAACCTGGAGAAATGAGGCAACAGGTTCCTCAACAAGGAAGTTCAACAAGGAAAAGTGCAAAGTTCTTCATCTGGGAAGGAACATGTCATGAACCAGCACAAACTGGCAAAACATCTTTGCCGAGAAGGATCAGAGGGTTCTGCTGTACACCCAGTTGAACATGAGCCAGCAAAGCACCCTTGTGACAAAGAAGACAAATGGTGCCTGAGCTACAGTGGTAAGAGTGTTTCCAGCAATGTTCAAAAACTGACTGGACACTGTCTTGGACAGCTTGCTGTAGGTGGCCTTACTAGAGCAGATGATCTCCTGAGGCCCCTTCCCAACTCAATCATTCTGAGATACCATGATTCTGTGATACCACTTCTGAAAATATACAAAAATAATATTTATATACATTACAAAATATATATTACATTATTTATTATATAGCATATATTATATTACATTATATATTCTAGAACATATGTATATTATTTTAAATACGTACTACTAAAATGATTTTATATTCTTATCTTGTTGCAGGAATTAAAATCCACACCAGTTCTTTGCTGGTTTTGTTCCTGTTCTGGAAAGTCTGTACGACATTTTCTTCAACAAATAAATGCATATATGCCCAAGCTACTTTTTATTTTCCCTAAGTTCACACAACAATAAAGAAGTAAAGTGGCTTCTTTGGCTTCTGAGGTTTAAAAACAGGAAACGGTTTAAAGGAAGCATGAACAGGAGTCAAAGAGAATCATGAAGCTAATAGAAGTAAAGACAATGCTTTGCTATCTTCTCTAATAGTTCTAAAATTGAAAGTAAATTGCAAAGAGTAGGAGCATTATTCCCTTCATAGTAATACATTAAAGTCTTATGAGTTATTTTCTGTCTTGATATAATAATCAAGCATTTTAGTTAGCAGTGTGAAAAGTAAAAGAGTTATTTCCTTAATGAGAAACCTCTATTGTGTTATATAAAGAAGAATATTAACAGAATATGAAAATATCAAGTGATGGGAAAAAGACAAAAAGTGAAACTCTATCATTTTAATTTTCTATAGAAAGTGCAGTGAACTGAAAACATTGCAGATTTAAAATCTACTCCAGCTGCATGGGTGCATACAGACATAATACTGATATGCAATATCGTACTAGAAGCCCCAGCACAAAAATGGTTCGGATTTAACTCATCTCACTGGAACGGCCAACAGTATAGAAATCCCAGGTTTAGCATACTATCTGAATTATTTATTTACTATAATTAACAATTAAAATATTTTTATAGGGTTATTCGTTGGACCTGTATTTTGGACATATGCCTTATGAGATGAATCAGCATAATTTTGAAGGTACTTTCTGGAGTTACCTGTCACTAAAGCCGGTGCTGGTTGTATTAAATATTAGGCAGAAAGTACAGCAGAAAAAATTACAAGGAGTTCCCTTTCCATCTTTAGTATTGTTTTCTTCCTCAGCCATTATCCTCTCAACCATTTTTCACCCTTGCAGCCCAGCACTTTTGCCTCCTAGCTTCTTGGACCTTGGTGAAGTTTAACTTTCCATAGCCTGAATACGTTTCTAAGGAAGATACAAAGAGTTAAAGATGAAACAGTTGATATTATTGTGAAGAACTGATAGGTATTCACCAACTTGTTTGGAAAACAAAGCCATGCTCCAAATCTATTTCCGATGTTAGAAATTACAGTGGTACCAGTCTGAACGAGAAAAACCTCTCAGAGAACATGAGCAATATTCTAGTTATTTGTTGCTTGTTTGTTCGTCTTTCATAAAGAAGCTTTGCATGCACATATTTTTTGCACTTCCAGAAAAGTTCTGCATTCTGCCTCAAAGAGTACGCCTTGAAATAGTAAAATGTGGTGAAAAAAATATCCCTCTGCCTGTCCTTCAAGTGATACGGTCCACAGATCTGTTACAATGAATACTTCAGCTTGCTCGCAGACTTTGGGCAAAAGTAAACCTGCCAATCACCTGTCTTGAAATACTTCCTAAAGCACAGAATAATTCATATCTACTTTTCTAAATTACAGAGATTGTTTTAGTATCTGCTGAGGAAAATACACAATAACTACTTCTACTCTAAAGCATGGTAACTTCCATCTGAATAAGTTCATAAACCTAAATATTTCAATAATATTTTCTAACTTTATGTTGCATTAATTCTTTATATGAAGAATACAGGGTATCTGTAGTTATTCTTATTTAAAGAGAAAAAATGCTTAGGTGAGCACATCTATATTATCCTGTACTTTATTATAAAATCCACAGACACATCATAGTAGAATTTTTATGGGAATGATGTCATATCTTTATGTGGACTCCTAATCTTTAAATATAGGCATGTAAATTCCTTAGGTAACACAAATCTCTCTTCTACTTTCTCATGAGCACTAATGTTCGTGGAAGAATTCCGTTAAAGGACAATAAACAGAATAGGTTAAGATCAGAAGATCAATATACACATACTGCTGAATTAATAGGTATTTGCTAGCTCTCAAAAGAGGCCACATAATTACTCTGCTTTAAAGAATGACTTTAAAGCTCATCTGAAGGAGAAATTGAATCTGCTTATGTAATCAATGCTATAATACTTGCAAAGGACTGCTTGTCTAAATTAAAACAACGAGATCGGTGCATATCTCAATTTAAATAAATAGACAAAAGTTTCAGTTATAACGGTGCACAGATTGAATACTATTCTCCATTCACATGCCAGATAAAACCATCTGGCACAGTATGACTCACGGTCCTGCAGACAAATTCTCTTACCTCACTGAGAAATGCCTAAATAGCGCACTCAATTTACCTGGTACGGTTGATCCCTAATCTGCACTAAGTTCAAACTTTTCCTGTGGAATTTTTAGGACACAACTAGTTGGTCAAGGTCAAACTAATAACAGAGACCAAGCTAAGAATTAAACAATGTGAACAATCCACACCAGCACCACATCCTGTTTAGCTTACTGTTAGAGGTATATATGTGCACATACAAGTCTATTAGGATGCCTGTCATAGATAAGCACACAAACATATTCTGTAGAGATTTCATAACGTGCAGAATGACTGGCCAAGGACAAACTGCTTAAGCTTAGAGTTTTGAAAAGTACATGTTCCCAAGATACATATGTTTGTAAGGATTGTGTATAAGTTTGTTTCTTTACTAGGCTGAAAAACATTATCTCTGAAAGACATGATTTTTTGCTTTGACACTTCTGTGTAACCATAATGATGTCCTTCTGGAGAAACTTGAGTTCATTTCTTTACTAATTTAACAACATTCTGCTTCAGCCAGTAGGATATGTTCTTTTTATTGATTTGCCTTTTGGGATCATCAAAGACAAGAATTACGTCATATACTCAGACATGCACAGTATAACCTCTCTGTGGTGCTTGGGCATATAAAGCTGTAGAGTTAAGTGAATAAAGCTTGAAAACAATAGCATTTAGAGTTAGAAAGACAGACAGTAACTGACTTTCTATTCCAATCTTTCATGTTGTCCAGCTGCTCTGGTACAGTCAGATCCTACCCTGAAGGATAAACAAATCTTTTACAGATAGTCTTAATGAAATTGGGAGGTGAGACGTTGTACCTTCACAGCCTGGTTCTAGGCTCAAATCTCTTGCACCTGTGCTGGACCTAACGTGGAAGGCTATGCAGAGTAGATATCATCTGGAAATCTCTCTAAACACTGGAATCTCAGAGCAGTAAACTGAGACTTTTTAAATAAGCGCACACTAAACACATCTGAAACAGAACAGAGAATCCTAACTGCTAAATTCTGTAAAAGTGAACAGTGTTGTCCAAAAAGGAAAGCAATCTTGATAAAGAAGAAATCTACAAAGTACTTTTCTATATCACCATTGTTTATGTTCAGTTTATTGTTTAGCCCAAAATCATAATTCTCGAGTATGAATTCTATATATTCAAACCCGGCCTACAATATCGTCACAAAATCAGAAAAATTTACATGTATATTTAGTTGACATCACCAACATACCTACATGAATGAGGGTGTGCAGGAACTATCTATCAGAGAATGTTTTCATTAGCCATGACCCCTAGGCAAACAGTCATTGCTGGGTGACCATTCTCTGACCCTACAGATCTGGGAGACATCAGTAGGCATATACTCCAAGGCAGCCCATGCATCTGTAGTTGGTTTACAACAAGATTGCTGCATAAACTCACTGTCTAGTTTAGACATCCTTCTGGATACACTCTAAGTGTCACCGAAAAGACATGTATCACACCTGTATAAACACCGTCTCAAATCTATAGAAAAACCTGATTTAGGTTTAGCTTTATCTTTAATGTACTGTTATAACTTGCTTTCTATAGCTTGTGTCATCCTACAATGACTGATCACAGTCTTTTCTGTCTCTCTTTACTAATTAACTTTAAACTCACACACATTCCTTAGACTCCTTTTTTATCATTCTTGGCAATACATCTGTTTACAGGACTAGCTGTTGTGTTGTTTACTTGTCATGTTTGCATCTGGGGCCTGTAGGAATGTTATGTAAGATCCAGACTCATCCTTCTTGCCTGATTTCTGTATCTAGTTTTGATCTAATAGTGCACAGTTCTTCACAACACTGTCAGAAAAGCACCAAGGGACCCTAATTTAAAAAAAAAGGCACTGTAAGTATATTTTCAGTTATTTACCTGACTTCTTAATATTTTCTGAAGTTTTATCTTCTTAAAAGTTAGGACTTAGAACTATCTAATTCTAGGCCTTTTCAGAATAGATTTGGCTTTCGTTCTTATCAGAAATCCAACCGCTTTTTAAAAGAAAATAACATTTTATGGTATTTTGGGAGCACTGATAGAGCCTTAACAATAGCACTGTGACTGTGAACTGTAATTATTGATAATTGCTATTGCTTGTGCATAAAATTGTCTGTTCATATGACACAGCAAAATCTACAGAAAGAGGTTTAATAATTATTGACTCATTGAGGCTTTGGATCAGTAAGAAGAGGGTAAACCCCCCTCCCCCAAAATAGTCAAGTAAATTTTACACTAAGTAATGGTACTTTCTTACAAGATTCCAGAGTTCACGTGCAACAGTGTTTCTTTTAAAAACAGCCTTTTTATCAAGACTATCTTTAAAATGTGTCAGACAGTATGTACCTATTAAACTAATGTAAATATTACACCTACTTTCCTTAGTGTTTCCTGACATCTCAGCTCTCACTGGTACTTCTCCAGTGTGGCAAGGTTAGTCTAATCTGAAGTCGGTATAAATGCAATAAGGAAGTTCATCCCACTGCTGAGAAAAACACTGATCTGACTGAAAACCTATTTCACCATCCCTTCTTGTAAGGAAGATCAGATAACCAAAGCTAATATAAAGAGCTGGCTAATATCATCTGGTCGAGAATATTACTATTTCTCCAAGACAGGAGAACAAGGAAAGAAGAACTCTTTGAATTTCTTCCCCTCCCATTTTTCTTTATCTTTCCCTTTCACTCTTTCTCTTGATCCTTATTCTTTTGCTTCTTTCAAGCCAGAGTAGGACTTTGTATTTCTCCCTCCTCTGTTGCCACCTAGAGGAGAGCAGAGCAAAGAGCTGGTGCCAGAACACGTGAGGATAAACCAGGACATGGTCCCAAAGGGCAGGAACTGACAGGAGCTGGGTGGATGAACTCGTGTAGGGATGTGCGAGCACATGCACTGGTGGATGCACAGATGGGAAACAGACCCCAGAGCAGAGGCTTTTAGTGCATAAATTCTCCTAAAAGTCCAGACAGGAAGAGCTGAAATATTAATTCCTCATCTATCTCTTCACTAATAGTGGTGTTGTTCCTGAGAAAACACTGATCTATATGCTTACAACCAAGGGATCTACATGCATTTTATATACTATTTTAATAGTTTTAATCTAAGATATAGACTTACATACTGATATATCTGAGGAGTTCAAAGAAGCTCTGCAACAAAGACTTCTGCTGCTAGCAGCCTGTGCTATAGGTTAACACTGTTAAGTAAAGAGGATAGATTAATTAATAATGAAAAAGGATCAAGATAATCCAAGCAAGTCAGGAATCATATCAGAGATAAACAATCCTACCCGATTTTTTACAGCAACTGGAAAAGAAATCTTAATTACTCCATTTCTACCACAAGAAAAGACAGTTTGAAATACCTTACAAATTGGAAGCATCCACCAAAGAAAGCACTCAACTTCTCTCCAGATTTCCAAGGCAGAAATATCAATGAATGCAGATACCAGAAAGATTTGGTAAAATGCTTTCACAATACCAAAAATGTTAGAAACAAGAAAAAACCCCAAATGTTGGACAGCTGAGGAAATGCTGTTTTCTGCTCGACAGATATCAGAAATATCTCAAATAACCAATGTGTGAAACTGAATAGTGTGCTCATATTTTTTATTAAAAAAAAAAAGCCAATATGTTGCGATATTGATTTGAACATTGAAAACTAAACTTCTGCTAGATTTCAGATCTCCACACTTTCCAGTTTTGTAGTGGTAGAGAAAGTCTTGGAGTATCTGTTATTGTTGTTATTGTTGCTGATGATGTGATATTAATTATTGTGATTTAGCGGGATCCAATTTTAAAGTGTAAGCTTTAAAATTCAAATATTCCGTACTTCCACAAATGTTTTTTTAAATGCATTTGCTATTTTTAAGTCCAATTTATACTAGTCACTTAATTTTTCATTGAAAACAAAATAAAAATTGGACATAAGCTTAAGTAAATTTAAAAATTTTGGTTATGCCTTTCAGATTAAAAGAGGACATTCGAAAACTCTTTACAAAGTAATCTATACTTAATAAAAGTGTGCTGTGCTTTGAGGGGGTGTCAAACACTTTAAATTCAAATGTCTGACAGGAGTGTTAATGGGTTGAATGCCATCAGATTTGCAGTTTATGGTGGAGAAGTAAGTTTGACTTCTTTTTTAAAACAAATTGATATTTAACCTTTACAGCTATTCAAGGCCTCCTATTGCTGACAGTTGCACTTGTTCCACGTTGGCTGAATTTTAAGCAAGTCAGTAATGCTTCAGGTTTTATCGCAGCTATTTACTAGAGTGCAAACAGTGACCTCCACATGACAGCAGCAGAAAAATGCCTTTTTGAGCCATTGATGCTGTATTGCACACACTATGCTCAGCTCCTTAAGAGTACTTTGGCAGTTCAATACCTAACATTTTCTGGGGTTTTTTTCCAGTGGAATTATCAGACTCAGATCAGAAGCTCAAGCTCCTTATGAGATTTGGATGTTTAAGACAAGGTTTGTAAATAGCTGATTGTAGATGCATATTATAAAGGACAAATAAAAAATAATAAAAAAATAAAAAATAAAAAATAAAACATTAAAAAAAGGCTCAGTTTATGGAACTATCATGTTGATTGGTGCTTAAACTTACAGCAGTGTTGATTTTGTTCCAATACCTCAGACAACTCCAAGCAAGCTACAATTTTTGCACAGCACAATGGAATACAGACACGATACCTCAGTCCTGCATTTGAGAAAAACTGGCTTCAGGCTTATTAGACCTTCCTCAGATTTAGTTTCTTTCTGGAATATTTTTCTAAAAGGTCAGGTAGAGTAAATAATGTATTAGAATGGAGGCTACTAAATTTATGAAAGGAATTTTGTGCAGTTGTGTCTGATAATGAGAAGGGACAGTATTTAACGGTCTAAGATCTACTTTTCTTTTGAGAACATCTGCCCTGTGAGAGTGAATGGTCATATCACTTTGCTAGTCCAGATTAAGTAATTACTAGAGATTTTTTTTGAGATGTCTTAAATGAGCCTACAAATGCATTAGAATTAGGACCTCCTGGCATGACAGAGGAGCAATAATCCTACTCCTATTTGAGCTTTCTCATTGAACAGAAGTTCTGGTGTGCGCTTTACCTAAACACACTACTTGAAACCTACCTGGTGACTGGAGCAAAATAGAAGAACATGTATATAACTTATGACCACTTGTTTCACAAGAGTCTTTGATAATTTGAGTTTACAAATCATCTCTCTGAAACAAATGCCCCATTTCTGTATCTCAAGGACAAAAAACCATTGCGGTGTCTGAGATACATTTTTCAGGGAATCAAACACCAAGTCTTCTGTTGCGAAAGACATGTCTCCAAAGAGTTACTCTTGGCTTCTACATGCTGAACAAGGGATTATCCATGGCTAATAGAACATACATGGTGGAAAAGTGTATTTCCAGCTATGCTTAAGGCTTAGGAGTAATTTTTATTGTTTAAGCTGTGAGTAACTTTACAAGATGAAGGGAAAGACAGCTATCCTAATAATTAGCCTTCTTTTTAAGCTTATGAACTTGCCTCAGACTTCTTTATTAGTGATCTCTAGCCAAAGATGATCTGGACTGCTTTCCCAAAGTACAGGACTTTACAAAACACAGTTCACTTTTTTATCCATCACTACTGCTTCAGAGCTACTTGTCTTTTGGATAGTTAGAAGACTTGCCCAGGAAATAGGAGATCTGTTCAATTTCCTTTTCAGCTTCATCTCCTACTTCACAAGGTCATGCTCACTATGGTGGATTATAGAACAAGACAGACTAAAAAGGAAAAGAGAAAATGGAATTCTCCTCTTGTGTTAGCTCACTGTGTAGGCAGAAATGCAGGATTTATGAAGATAAGAGAAGATCAAATAACTGTAAGCCTAAACATCTGGTGGTTATAATTCTAAAACACCTCAGGTTGAACTTAGGTCTCTCTTCTCTCACTTAGGAAATGAGTGCTTTAATAAGCATGCTGACGCATAAAAGTGTGTGTGACCGTTGCTGTACATTAATTGTTGCTATTAATATGGGTAGATTTCTACAACTTGGAATGTAACTAGGATTAGATCTAAGTGGCTCTGGAAGTTTTAGTTCATGATGGAAATCACTTTTGACTACTTGCAAGTCAGCCTGCCTCTAGAGCAATTCTTATAAAAGAGATACCTTATATTTTTCGCAAACACCTGGGTTAATTAACTGGCCCATTAGTAAAGCAGAATCTCCACAAGGGAGGTAGCCCCAGTTCTGAAGGAAAGATAGATGGTTGCTGAAATGCATGCACTTTGGGGTTTGGTTGGTTGCTTTCAATTCTGCATTCAAAGGGCAGCAGCATTTTGAATGCCAATGCAGATTGATGTCATCACTAACAGGATAAGCATTTTGAGTGGCACTCAGTGAATGATTGACATTGAGTACACAGCAAGTTCTTATTCTGTCAGAATCTGGCATGTTTCTAGGTGTCACAGTTAATCCACTGCCAGTTATTTGACAGGATTGTACTTAGTGCCGGATGCCAATCTCCAAAATGTTCATGATTAAGGCTGCATACAAATGCTACTTATTCAATTGAATAAACAACAGTTCCACTTGTACAAGAAAAGGTGGACTCTCCATACAAATACATTATTTCCACACAAAGTAGTTAATCATAAGATAGCATGGGATACCAAGGTGTTTGTGGTGAGTATGTGAATCAGCAACCACCAACCCTTCAGATTTGACATCTGCCTTTGTGGGGTCTAATGTCACCAGAAGAGCTCTTCAAACACAGCAAGCAATCAGTAAGTGCCCTGACTGCACAAAAGGAAAAGCACTTCGAGTTCTGAATATCTTGGCCAGGACAAAGAGTGTTAGGACCCTAGAATTTCTCTTTGGGATTTTTACTGCTCCCAGGAGATCAAGAGCTAAAATCTGACCTTCCAACTAGCTCTTGAGCACCCACAGTGCAAGAAGTCTTCTGAAGAGATGCACAAGAGGGAAAGAGAGGGATGGCATCCTGCCTTCCCTCTCTGTGGTTCAGGTTGCCTGGATCTATGCATTGTCCTGCACAAACATTTCTTCCATGCTTCTACAGCTAGCATAACTAAAACAAGCCCATGTAAACACAGCAGAGATGTGAGCCAAAAGAAGTATGAAATGCTTATAACCTGCTTTCTGTATAAGCACAAACAGTTTTTTTACGATAACAGTAGATACTTTGGTCGATGATTTCCAAAACAGCAAAGCAGAGAAGTCAAACTAAACAGACACAAGGAGACCAGCTGAAAAAATGAGAAGGCAAAAGGACAAGAAAGAACGTATTGAGGCATAAAATTATCGTCAGAGTGTAGAAAATGGAAAGGATGAGAAGGTGGAAAAAAAAGACCGTGATGATACAAACAGAAACTTCTGACAGTGCAGATGAAAATTTCTAGATGGACATTTTTTACCTTACAAACAGATATTTTATTTATTCATTTTACCTTAATCTGTGGAAAAATAAATATTACATTATTCTTTGGCTTTCTTCCTCATACAGTATGTAGTCTCATTTGCAACTGGTTTTTGGTTGTAGTACTTCCTAGTCTTAGTACCAGAAGTGAGGTAAAATTGTAAGAGTGGAGATGTAGATCTGTTTACTCATGGTCTCCGGTGGCAGCTATACTTTCACTCTTTATCAAGTTACACTTGATGTTTTTAGCCACTACACGAAGTAATTTTTAGTATATTCTGGTCAGAAACAGCAAAGTGTTGAAAAATCACATCCAGAACATGTCCATTGATTATCACTGTTACCTTTTTTCCTTTCTCTTGTTTGTTTCTTGGCTGGGTGATTTTTCACTTGTATAATACATCTTAAAAATGCAGTATAATTTCCCAAAGGAAAAACACAAGTTATAAGGTCAGGTTAGTCAAATATTTTATAAACATATCAGTGGACCAAGAACTGTGCTAAATGGAAGTCTTTATGGTATATGTATGTTTAATATACTAGCACAGAAAAAAAGGGAACAGACTATATACATATATGCAGCCAAAAAATTATTGTTAATCTGATGTTGTAACAGCCTAACAGTAAAAGTTAACATAGAAAATTCTCACTAAAATACAGATATAATTATTATACATAAATTTCCTGGTACTTGTGCATTGTAATCAGTGTTGCTTCTACACTTGTAATGTCCCTCCAGGTCCTAAGATTTATGGTCTCTGTCTTCCTGAAAGACAAGAAGTGACAGTTACCATGAGCTATCAACATCCTGAGGACTTCAGTGTAAGGAGTTTAACATTCAGAGTGGAAGCTACTTCCTCTTAGTCTTAAGATGTTTGAGTCTATTTTTAAAATTTGTTAGTACTAATTGATTCCCTCTGGCTGCTCACAGCTGAGTCCAAGGGTTGTCCCATAGCCTGCACTGGCTCAGCCACCCCACGGGCCCTTTTAGACAGCAACTATGGAAAGAGAGTTTCTGAACATTCCCACAGAGGCACTGGCAGAGCTCATGCTCAGGCAGGGGAGGCAACAGGTCCTAAAGAGAAGAGCTGAAACCAGCTCAGCTCAGCCCAGCTCCAGTAAGGTAAGCCTCAGCACAGGGCAGAGCCTTTCTGCAGTTGTTAGAGACAGCCTAAATTGGTGGGTTTCACGACAGTGATGGATTTGTCCTTTCCCCTGCCTGCCAGGTGTGGCTGCGGCAGGTCAGTGTGGGGCTGTGCATGGCTGGCAATAAGTGTGTGCATACCCACACAGACACGCTTAATACGCAAGATATACAGATAAGCCACACAGATCAATACAGAGCATTGTCTTTTCAAGTACCCACGTAATCACACAAACTACTCACACAGGTATGAAGAAAACTTTATCCATAGTTAAAAGTCTTACATTTCCATTTAATACAATCCCTAACTTCCTTTGCGAATAACTTCTTTTATATTGCAATTCATTCTGAAGAGACTTCCTTTACTTGTCCCATCTCGGTACGACACCTTAATAGTAGTCATTTCAGGTGTGCTTCATTTTCACTGATAAGATAACCAGAGTTTGGTTACCCGTTGTACTACTTCTGATGTTTGGTGCTCGTTGTATTTACTGCAATTGTATTTTAATCAGATAATCTAACACTAGCAATGCCAAAATCATGTTTATTGAGCTGTTGCAGAAGAAAGACCCACAAACTGAAATACGGGATTTAGACACAAGAAGAAGAAGGAGGGGAAATAGTGTGAGGATGTTCAAACACTGGTTGCCCAGGAAGATTGTGGAGTCTCTCACCTTGCAGATATTCAAAATCTGACTGGGCATTACCTTGAGGAACATGCTGTAGTGGACATCACTTTGAGCAGAGAGGTTGGACTAGGTGAGCTCTGGAGGTCTCTTCTGACTTCAACCACTGTGTGAAAATGCAGAAGTGCCACAGAGAAGTTAAAATTTCTGTGCCCACTTTTTCACTTGAAGGAAGATATTGATATCACCATTGAATCTTCTGCTTCCAGGAAGTTAGTTTTGAAACCTAAATTAAAAATGACTTGTTTCCTTCATCATTTTTTCTGCAAGACTGTACTCCTTTGTATTTTCTGATTTTCCTACAGCTCATTATGAGCATACAGCTCTTTTATGACATTAGATTTGTATTTTTAATATTCTTTACTTTCTTACACACTCAGAGGATCCATTTATCATCTGCTACTTCAGCAATGGAAGTATGTGGATCTCAGACATTTGACTCTGAGTGTACTCATTCTAGCTTGCAGACACATTCTTCTGTATTTAAAACAAAGAACCACTGTATTCAGCACACTCATTAAATGCAACACAGAAACAATCCCTATTCTGGGAGCTTAATGCTTAGCTGGACAGCTGAGTGATATTGACAACATACCTAACAGGTTTGTTAGAAACAGTTGCATAAAGTTGCAAGTTCTGTATTTTTTCCTAAACTTGCCCGAACTTGACTAAGGAGAGTTGTAATGACTAGGAGGAACTTCTTCTTTTAGGAAATGTGTTTTATAGGATGCGTAATTTCTTTAATTTAGAAGTCATAAAGATGTTAAACTGGGGTAATTTGACTTGTCCTACTTAGAACACTCATTTTCTAAATACAGATTTGTTGGTGTGTGGATTTTTTCAAAGAGAGTGACCAGAACACGATAGTTTGGGTGCCTGCCAGACTGACCATAACTGAGAAGGTTTTTTAGAGAGACATTTTAGATCCTACTGAAGGAAAAAGTTCTGTTATCATCATTAAGTCAATGGAAAACTCTGACTCAAAGGAATAGGGAATTCTGGTAAACTTGGATTTGACAGGAAATTAAATCACTTAAGAGGACACTAAAATGTGCTTTTGCAGAATTCTACAATATTCAAATGTTTACTCAGCTAAGTACATCATTCTTATTTATAAATGAATTTTCTTTGGGACAGCCATATACATAAGCAATATGATTCTCATAACTAAGAGACTGGTGAGATGGAGGAACTGGGTTTTTTGATACGTAAGAGATGAATGAGTGATGTATTTGAACATGTAAAGAGGTTCAGATCAAAGTTTTGATCTAAGAGATGTAGATAGTGGAGCTAGAATTAAATAAATCCTTAAAGTCTGCCAGTTCAGACGAAACCAATATCACCCAGTTTTTGAATCCACTTGGACTCAAGTGTCTAGCACCCTCTGAGGTCCGAACAGTTTTGTGATGGAAGACTTGGGTATCTACTACGTGTAAGTCTAATTTTAGAAAGATTTATATTCAATGATGACCATGTGTGGAACTTCCTATGTCTGTTTTTGAGGAAAATTAAAATTAAAAATATATTTAATTTGTCTAATATATTTATTCTTCTGTAAGCTTCTTCTTCAGCTCTTGCTATGGTCCCAAATCTCAGAAAAGGTATAAATGATGCAGATGATGCTTGGCACTCTTAGTTTTCTTGATTTTTTTATTTTCTCATTTTCCTTGGTATCTGTTTTCCAAGGGTTTTACCACTTTTCATGCCTACATATACTCCTACAAGAATAAAGGATTTCTGACAAACATCTTATGAGGTATCTAGCTTTTATTAAACAGTCCAAAAAATCAAAGCACTAATTCAATTTGTATGAATCAGATATGCTACGAGATAACCACTTGGGGAAATTCTTCCTCCTGCCATGAAGTCAGCTAGTGTTAGAATGAAATGCACGGACTTTGCAACGTGAATCTGTTCACAGGTAAACTTGTATCACTCCCACACCTTGATAAGAACAGGAGGAAAGGGACATGCAATAAACAGGGCGTTCACTGTAGTTTGGTGGTTTCTGGTAGTATCTTATAAGAAACAATAAATCAACCTTTTGCTGTTAAAGCTTTGTTCAGAAGCAAGGTAAGCTCCAAAAGAACATGGAAATAGGGGAGGTACACTAATAAGGTGAAGTAAGATCTGAATATTTCATGAAACAGAGTGAAAAAACATCATGGAATTGCTGAGTGTTGCTTATTTTATACACTTAAGTTTCAAGGACTCTGCACAGGAAAAGAGAAATGCTCTCCTCACGAATCCTTTTTCATAGACGGTTCAACCTTGCTGGAAGCAAAAGCAAGAATAGTCCATGTTAAAGGCTGTATCTCGAAGAACTCTGCCATCTTCACTTCTCTGAAGTTTTGAGTTTCCTGAACTTAATGCAGATTTCTTAATTCCATCTTCTAGTTCTGACTTCCTCTTCCAAAAGGATTGTCTTTCTNTTTTTTTTTTTTGAGAAAAGAAACAAAGATATCTACTAGGAAGGGATGGGACAAGAGGTAGAGAAATAAGATTCATTGTCAGCACTAACACATCCTTACCCCTGGACAGAAGAAAGCAAAAGATAGGTGGCAATGGCATGGTGTTAAATTGAGTGCAGAAGACTATTAAGATTTGTAGCAATGTATTCTGAAAGAAAATTAGTCAGAGAACCATAGAACAATTTAGTTTGGAAAACACCTCTGTAGGTGACCTGATCTAACTCCCCACTCAGAGCAGGACTAACCTGAAAATAAAGTACAACTTCAAAGTCAGTTTTTCAGGGCCCAGTTCAGTCAATTTTGGCTTTCTGCATTACTGGAGATTTTTTAATCCCTTTTGGAAGTTTCTTTAAAGTGTTCCATGACCTCACTAAAAATTTTGTCTTTCTAATGTCTGAGTCAAATTTCTCTTTCAGAAACTGGTGTCAGTTGCATTTTACCTTTTCACTATTCGTTTCCAGGAAAATTGTCTTCATTTCCTTTATAATTTTCCATTAGATAATCCAAGACAGAAATGAAAAGCAAATGGCTTTGCCTTCTCCAGACTGAATAAACTTTCCAAGCTTCCTTTTATATGTGCTCCAACCATCTAAGAATTTCAGTGACCCTTTGCTGGACTTGCTCCAATACATAAGTTGCCCTTTGTATTGCAGAGCCTAAGGCTATGTACTTTCTGCAGATGCAGTCTCATAACTGCCAAATAGAAATAAGTACTTTGAGAGAAATTCTTCAAAGTCTTGACTATGATCTGAGCAATTCAGCCCTGGAGTGTGTTTAATTTTCATCACTCCAAAGGCAAAATATCAACGCAACCTTATATAACATTTCCTTGAAAATTAGTTGTAAATGTGTTTCAAAACAAAAACTAAATAAAAGTCTAAAATTTAATTTCTGTAATATTTCTCTTTGAATTCCTACCCCAGAAGTTTGCAAAATAGATGCTTGTGAATTTTTAGAAATCTCAAACATAATACAGTAGAAAAGAAATAAAATATCTGATTTTTAAAATTTGTTTACAAAGTGACAAATGTTTTAAGAAGGTCTTGTCTGCTCCCTTCCAGATTTGTTGAAATTCAAGAAAAAAATATTTCATGCAAAAATCCCCCAATCTTCATATTGAATATTCTCTTTGAGGAATCTCTTCTGACTGTTAGCTAAAATATTAAACATTAAAACACTTTGATAAAGATTAATTCACCTTATCCTTTAAACAGCATCATGGGATTTTGATCAAGTTGCCTCTTTAACAGCTAACATCCATTTCTTAATTTGTAGTGGTTAAAATCTAACTTTCAGTTTCAATTCACTAGAAAAAAATAAGAATTAATATTGTCAAACCCTTTAAGCCTAATTTTTCGTTTATGTTTAGTACTATATTAATAGGTATGTAAACTTCTAACTGGCAACTCTTTAATGCTAGGAGGCGGCAGACCCGCATTGGTCTTGTTCTGTTTGAGGTTTTTTAATGTTGTTTGTCTGAATATTTGAAAAGGCGCTGATGAAATCTGCAGGCCAAGTTATTTGCATGGCTAATAAGTTTAAATTTGATGCCATAACATTGACGGATGGCCATTTTCAAATATCTATCATGTATGTAATGGTAAATGTCAAGCAGTACTTATTAAGAAAAGATCTTTCTCCTGAGAATTATTATGATTTTGAGAAGAAGAAAATCAAAATATAGCAGACATGTCAGCAATGAAAAATTACTCTGTTTCCGAAGATACATATAAAAAAGGCCCACATTTTCCATTTTATGAATATGTTCTCTGGGAGAGACATTTAAATTTCTTCCAGTTGCTATGTGAATTTATTGACATCACATTTTATATATAAAATGGAACTTCACATAGCTTATAAATAATTAATACAAGAATAAAACATTGATAATAAACATTAATTCAGTTAATATTTTTATAGTCTGACAAGAAAATAGGTTCTCGTTATATGTTTTATAATAATGCAGCTTTGACATTACTGGTAAACCTATGCTACTTCTATTTGCAATACCTTTTAACTTTTACTAATAAATAGAATACTAAAGAAAATAATGCCTAATTATTTGTACTATAGATTAATTTAAATGTTTTCAAGATTAATATACCACTGTGTGAGGTATTGCACAAATCCTAACAGACATCTTCACCCAAAGCACTGGTATTTTTCCACAACAATTTTAATATCCATTTATTGTTCCTGAGAAGTCACATAATGAAATCCAATGTTTATTAAATCCGTTAAATCCATTAAACTTCAGAAGCACTATTTGTTTATAAAGCTTTGCATAAACCTTTGCAAGAAAAGTGTAGAAAATGAGACTGGAGAGAAGCATAAGCTAGGTGTTAATATAGTTGGAAGAGTGTAACCGTAGAGCAGATACTGGTGTTCCTCAACTGTTTTATTATGCTCAATACTGTTCAGATTCTGGTGGTATAATTATGGTATTTAGATGGTTATGTTAAATTTTCATGGCAAAGTTCTGGTAGAGGGTCAGCTGTAGGGGTTGTTTTGTGTAAGAATCTGCTAGAAGCTTCCCACATGTCTGATGGAGCCAGTGTCAGTCACCTCCAAGATGGATCTGCTGCTGGCTAAGGCTGAGACAATAAGTGATGGTGGCAGCACCTCTAGGATAGCACAGTTAAGGCAGGGAGGGAATAGCAGGTTCATCCAGGGAGACAAGCAAGAGCATGTCAGAGAAACAGCCCTGCAGGCATCCACGTCAGTGCAGAAGGAGGCAGAGGAGGCACCGGAGCAGAGATTCCTCTGCAGCCCGAGGTGCAGATCACGGTGAGGCAGCTGTGCCCCTGCAGCCCGTGGAGGTCCATGGGGAAGCAGAGATCCACCTGCAACCCCTGGAGGACCCAACACTAGAGAAGGTGGATGCATCCAAAGGAGGCTCTGACTCCACACTGGAGCAGGCTCTTGGCAGGACCTGTGGATCCAAGGAAAGAAGAGTCCATGCTGGAGCTGGTTTGTTGGTAGGACCTGTGACCCTGTGGGAGACTTGTGCTGAAGCAATCTGTTCCTGAAGGACAGCACCCCGTGTAAGCCATGCTGGATCAGTTTGTGAAAACCTGCAGCCTGTGGGAAAGACCAAATGACCAGTGTTGGAGAAGTTTGTGGAGAATTGTCTCCCATGGAAAGGAAGCCCATGTGGCGCGGAGGAAGAATGGGAGGAGTCCTCTCTATGAGGACGAAGGAGTAGCAAAATCAATGCGTGTGATGAGCTGACCGCAGTTCCAATTCCCCATCCCTCTGTGGAGAGGAGGTAGAGAAAACCAGGAGTAAACAGGAGTAAAGTTGAGCCTGGGAAGAAAGGAGTAGGGAGGAAAGGTGCTTTTAAGATCTGGTTTTATTTCTCATTATCTTACTCTGACTGGATGGGTACTGAATTAAACTAATTTCCCCAAGTCACGTCAGTCTGTCCATGATGGTACTCCTGTCTTAATCTCAAGCCATGAGCCTTTAATTATATTTTCTCTCCCTGGAAATCTGAAGAAAAGGAGTAATAAAGTATTTTTAGTGGACACCTGGCATCCAGACAGGATCAGCCCAGCACCTATTAGCTAAGTCAGATAGGTTCTATATTCCATATAATTATTTGTACAAATAAGTCTACTTAGGAGATATTAGAAGTTACTGCAGTGGGTGCCAACTTTATTTAAAAAGATCTCAATAGTATTTAAAATATAAAGACCTGGTGAAGGAAATGAGAAAACTCAGATCTGAGCTGATAGCACTTGATCACACTAACTTCAGAGGAAAAAAATTCATTAAAATTCTTTAACATCTTTTAACAAAGTTGAAAAAAAGTCCAAAATTTAGCTAATTTCCAGCTGTCAGGAGCTTACAACTAAGCAGCAGTGGACGTTAGTCATTAGCCTAATTGTGGTGTTCAAATGAGATTGTTATTGTAACTGGATGGGTACCACCATCCATGGACATTTCCTCAGATAGACATGGGATAAATCCTAATCTAATGTACTGTACTTCGAATGACATGGAGAAAATTCTTGAAACTTATTTTGCAAACACAAATTTCTGTTTTAGCATTCTGACACTTAGAAAGGAAAAGGATGAACATTTACAACAGGTTAAAAGATATGTCCAGGATGACCCGTTATACCTGGTAGGTTGCCTGCATCTCAAGACAGTCTGAGGAACCAAATGGTATTTATTCCTCATGGGGTGTGGTTTCATCCCCAATTGAAACTGCCTTGTTCCCTTAATCCAGACATATTCCCTCATGATGACACCTGGATGCTGAGAAGGACCCAAGGAGAAGGCTAAGCCCTTTGAATCTCTCAGTCAGATAAGGATTTGGTAAACAGCAGGGAAAAAGGCTTGCTTGTAAAACAGTTTGATTTTAGTTTATATTGGCTCAGAGACAAGAGGGTTGGAAACAAAATACCAGAGCAATTATATGTTCTTTTGAAAGAGAAATTGAGATGCATAAAATTGCCATAATTATCTTCACTGACTCAACTTATTTTAAATTCATTATTTTTTGTAGTTTGTCATATGAGTTAAAATGTGACATGACATTATCACTAACTGAGCATTATTGAGGTTAGATGATAGAAATTTATTCTCTTTTTTAATCTCACTTCTTTTGATTGGTTATTAAAAGTACCTCTCAAAGTATGTATAAATTATTTGCAATCAGAGTGCTTTTCAAAAAAAAAAAAAAGAGAGAAAAACAAAAGAACAATTTAAAAATAGAATTATTTTCATCAATTTATTAATTCAAAGCAGCAACAGATATAAGCATACAGTGCACGTGCACACCTGATTAATATTGAATCTAATTCTGTACTTACTGTTCTTACTATTCTGCTCTTGCAGAAAAAAAAAGGCATCACCACAATGATGCAAACAGACATCAGACCATTATGATTTGAAATACGCAAGAGTTATTATACCTCATAACTCATATAAAAGATTCTTTAGAGAATTTTATTCATTTTATTCTTCAAAACGTGTTATCCCTCCATTCCTTGCTGTTTAGTATCTCACAACTTATATTTATATGCAAGAGACAGGTAGAGAAAGGGGAGTGATCATGGAAGATGAGGAAGGGGGAAATCTACTGTCATATAAAAGCAAGATTTTAACTTTTTTCCCTACATAAAAGTAGAGACAAAAAAATCCCCAAGCCTAAACAGACCGCAAATAGATAATCTCAGCAGTTACCTTTAGGGTAATTATTAATGTCTTTCTGTGGCACTCACTTTACTGAATTACACTTTTAAATTCCTTTTTAAATTTGTAATGAAAACCTGTGAAAATGCTACTTGTGGGACATTAGCTGCCATTTTGAATCTGGGACATGAGTGACTTAATCTTTTGTATTTGTTTAAATAAGGTATCTACATACCACTGCTTTCCCAGTGGTAAACATGTTGTTCCTGCCAGTTTTGAGGTTGTTTGTGCCCTTGTTACTGTGATCTGGCAGTAATGAGAAGTTGTTATTTATAAAGGCAATTAGAAATGACCAAGAGACCTATTCAGTTGCAATGTTGTAAAATTACTCAACATGAGTAATTGGCCTAACAGGAACACAAGACTGTAAGAAATATCTGCAGATAATGTTTTTATTTCTTGATGCCATAAAAGAAAAGGAAAAAGAAACCTGAAATTTAATTTTTTTTCTATCTATAAACACTAGATGGGGAATTAGGGTGTTACTCAAGTCAAATAAAGTATTGTCTGAACTGGTAAATAAGTGGTGTCAAAAAGTACTTATATTTCTCTCTTTTTGAATTAAACTGAAATAATCTCTGCATGAACACTCTAACTCAATTTGTGATAACTAGACATCTAGTGGCTGTGATTTCTGTCTTGGAAAGGCCATTTCTTTCAAAATTTAAATTCTGGAGCCTGGACACTGCATTATCTTCCAGGTACAGTGGCTTCTGCCGAAGCCAGAATTGGGAAAAGGCATGAGTCTAGCACTTAAAACATGCTATACTTAACTGAAAGACTGAAAATTAATTTTAAATCTGATAACATTTAATGAGTAACTCTACAGTGAGAAGTTCATGAACTGATATGCTCCATCCCTGGATTTGAGCTAAAATACAGTGGGAAGCCAAGGGAAGTGATACCCTGCTCAGTGCTGGTGAGGCACAGCTAGACCACCACCTCCAGTGCTGCACTCCCTGGTATGGCAGAGATCAGTAACAGAGATGTATAAATTCTAGATGAAACATTAAACTTATATCAAGCACAAAATAAAATTTTAGATAAATACTTCTAAACTTTTCTAAATGCAGTGTAGCAATTTGATTAAACACTACTATAAAATATGTAATTTTCATTAATTATAGAAATAAGGAGCAGGGGAATTAGATCAAATCTGTAAATTAGTATGCAAAATTCTTTATTTTATATTTTCTTTATACATAATTCTTTATTTTAGAAAGAAAATATATTTAAGTAACATATAATTTTAAATGATAAAAAGCTTGTTGCACATATTGCCAAAAACACAATTTGTCATTTGTTTGGCATAGACCAGGCTGTTATTTGCACAACATAAACAGAAACCTGCACTGACATTTCACCAAACTGAACTGAAACATGTTGTGTGATATATGGCATAGTTTTTTCCAAGTGTCACCTAATTTTCTCTTCTGATACTCTTCCCTAAACCACAGAATACATTTCCATGCCATAGGAATACATTTGAATTTACTATCTATTTTTGGGGTTTAGGACACTGTAGACAACAGCTTAATGAATCTCATTTTTAAGAGTAAATGAGAGTTTCTGGTCTGACTGCTTAGAGGTTTTTGCTTTTTACTGGACTAATTTAGAACTATGAAGAAAAAAAAAATCAAGAGATTCAAAGGATAGGAGCAAGTTACGGCAATCATGAACCTTCCAGGGAAGAAAGAAAATAGGATTTTATAATAAAGAGCAGGGAAAATTAATCAAAACCTGGAAATATTTTCCAGCATTTTTTCCAACGTGAGTTGAAGATTAATCTCTGTATAATACAGAGTATTATGCACACTGTACACAAACTACTGCCTTTGAAAAATATGTATAAGTAGAAAATAATGAATTTGAAGGCTGTCATATTATGTCTGCAGGTGACTACAACTCTGAAAGCAGAATGAAAAATTTTACATTAGTAGATTATTCTACGACAAGATAAATGAGTTACTTCATACTCCTTTCTAACAAATTTATCTTTAGTACTCAAAAAAGAACTTCCTTTTGCAGAAATAACCATGTAATTAAATAGTAGTTAAATTAATTCATTAATTAGTCAAATGCCATATCATTGTCTTTGTCTTCATAAAGAGCAAGTTCCACATAAAACAGCAAATGAAGTAAAGCATCAGAGATACTGAAGATGCACAGGGCATCTAAAGGATAGCCTAATAATCTATTAATTATTAAATTATCTTCTTACTCTGCAGAGTAAGTGGAAAAAGTAATTCATTCCTTCTCCCTGTAAAAAATAGAGGGGGGGGGGGGGGAAAGTTGGGTTTAGATTTGGTTTTGGCTTTTTTGTTGCTGTTTTGGGGGTTTTTTAGAAGGCAAAACAAAGACCCTCAAAGTATATATCCCAGCAAAACCAACAGAAAACTCAATGTTTATACCTATGAAATATTTGGACCTCCTACTGGTATCTGTGAGTGGCTTTAATGGTGGAAGATTAGCATATGTAATTATGACACCATTGAAATCAATGAAATTACTCCCATGAGTGCCAGGGGGTAAAGATTTCCCATTTAAATTATTCACATTTTTTCAACTTAACCTCTAACTAAACTTAATACCTGCTTATGATGTTCACCTTTTTTTTTTAAATTTTAATTGTGTTTAGTTTTCCTTGATTTATATACTGTCAAAAACTTTGAAGTTTTAAATGTCTAAGTAAAATTAATTTTTATTCCATACTGTTACCAAATATTTGTGTTCTGAGATAGATTCTTAGAGAAAAAAATCTGTTGAGCTACATAGGTCTTCTCCTACAAAGTGTGTTAATATTCTATAGAAATGTTTCTGAAGTTGAATATTTTCCATTCTCAAATACAGTTAAAAAGCTTTTATTGTGCCTAAAATACTCATAAAGAGGAAATGGAGTATAAAGCCATGATTTTTACAAATTAATAGTGGTACTACCACTGCTGCCACTACCACTAGTCATAACTGCAATAAGCAGCAGCAGTAGCAGTAGTAATAGTAGTAGTGATACTTTCATTCATGATTAAAAAATAGAAAACTAGGGAATAGTAAAACAATACAACTAGTTCCAATGGAAATCACGTTAAATTTTATAGAAGTAAGAAATAATTCACTTGATGACACATATTGCCCTTAGTCTTCTGCTCTAGCAGTAAACACAGCTTTGAAATTTTTTTCTCTTAGTGCAGTAGTATTTAATTTCTGCAGTCCCCATAGTCTTTGTGCAAATAATTCATAATCTGTACCCTTAAGTAATATTATAGTGCACAATAACATTCGCTAACAATTTTTTGTACACTGTAGCATGTTTGAGATGGAAATCCAATTTTAAACATAGCCTCTCTGAGTAACTACAACTTTTGGTCTCACAAACAACAATGTTAAAATGCCATATACTATTAAAAAGAAATATCACAGTGCTGAATAACAGCTAACATTATAATAAGAAGAGGATGGAGAAAAAGAAAATATCTTTGGCATAGGAAAAAGCTATATCTTTAGGTATCATTTTCCATCTAGTTTAGTCTTCACACACTGCCAACCATTTTATGTAAAAGTTGCATGTACTGCATAAATAAAGAGCAAAAGATCAAAGAATAGACCAACTAATGAATTTTAAACTGATTTTGTGCCGGAAATGTGGTGAAACAGCACCATCTGCAGGTGTGTCACCATAAAGCTGACGTTCTTTGGGTGGTTAAACTGCTTTAATGTCATCTGTCCTTTTTTGGTATAGATTTGTCTTTGCTTTAGGGGAAAATCCAACAGCCGGTTAAAACATGGATTATTTTGCAGAAAAAATGCTAGCCATAATGGAATGTTAATATAACATAGGAATACAAAACCAAATCTTTTTTTTTTTAGCAATCATTTGGTTTGAAAGAACTCTCATGTGAGGCCTTTTGTTTTTAAGAACTGAACAGATCTATCTGTTTAGACATATGTTTTGTCTAGTTATGTCTTATCTGCTGTTATTTGATCTAAACCATTTCTCTGTGTGTTGCAAATACTTATTTTTATCTTTATAAAATATGGTTCTCAGAAAAGAAAAGGCCAATATGATGCTGTGTAACATGCTTAGGATTTACATCAAACTGCTTTATATTGTATCAATTAAAAGTATCACTGCTGCTTAAAAGAAAATAATGGCGTGTTACTCCCACTAGAAAGCTGGATGTCTTTAAAGACCAAAGTTTTGCTTCACTTTCTTCTACATTCATGCCCTCCAATCCATTGTAGGTGTTTGGAGTTGAAACACTTTTTATTTTGAAAAATGGCCAAATGGTTATGCAGAAAATTTTGGAGAGGAAAGTTTTGGATAATGTGCCATCCATTTGTGTGAGGATTTATTTCTCTCTACATTTTTAAGGAATTCTGAGAACTCTTATTTTGTCCAAGATAATATATTTAGCAGTAATAAACCTTGAATATTAATCATAGATATTCAAAAGACAGGAATAATTATTTCTTTATTTGTTATAATGCAGAGCTTTCCATGAAAATTCGAAGACATTCAGAAAAAAATACAGTGATGTCCCTAGGTCCTAGATCTGTGTACTTATATGTAGGTTTAAAGCTGTAACTATTTAATTTATACATTTATATCAGAGAATATTCTTCTGACTATTGTTTATTGAATATACATTTTAAAATAAAGAACAAGCCTCTTATCTAGTTACTCTAGACTGTGTATCATGGTGTTTGGAAATGCAGAACTGTTTTCTGACATGTTTGTCTAAGACTTCCAGGAAGAGAAAAAAACACTTTTATGAACAGGTGTAAGAAAATATGCGGCTGGGGCATTTTTCAGGGGAGTTGAGTTTTTTTGCTTAAAAATATTAACCCATTAAAATGGAAAGCATGGCTATAAATACATAGGGTGGGAGACAGTTCAACTGGGGAAGCTCATTACTGATGTCATCTCTAATATATATTGCTGTAGTTCTGAAGCATAAAGTGTCTCTTTCTTCCTCTATCAGCATTCTATTTCTCCATCTGTCTCCTCTCCATTTCTTCCCCTTAATCACTTTGTTGGCAGGATTTCCTATCATCTACTATTCTACCCACTCCAGTGCCTGTTTTAATATTTGCAATAAAACCTTCACACCAAAACATCTCATTTCAAAAACAGAAGCAGGCAAGCAGACAGACAAAAAAGGGAAAGAGAATAATACTCTGGTAGTTTGGGCATTCTGTAATTATTCAAATAGAAAGGGTCCCAGAAAATGAGGGAAAGAAGAAATTCAGGTTCTTTCAGTTCAAGAAATTCAAGTCTCTTCCATGACTAATTCAGGAAAGGCATGTGAAAATCTTACCTCAATATCCTGTGTGTAACATAGAGTTGATCTCGTCTTAAATGTCCATGTGCAAATTGCAACACTTGAAATCAGGAAAAGATTCACGGGAAGGGAAAAACTTCTTTCCTCCCAGGTCTGCTAGGAAAGAAAGTATTAAATTTTTATTGTTTTGTTTTGTTTTTCCTAAAACTGCCAAAACATGGTCAATATGTCAAGATTTCAAGCTTCAAATAAACATAAAACTTGAAACTAGTTTGCATTTTTCTAGTTATTACATTACAGTAGGTGTCCCATCTGCCCCTCTTTTTTTCTGATTTTTTACCTTTTCTCCAAAAGAAGCAATTTGTCTGAAGATATAAATCCAAAGGTATTATTGTATGGTGTTTTCAACATCCCCTGACAGAGACTTTAAGAACACTTCTTAGCAGTTTATTAAGACAAAAAGTCATTTAAATAAAGAAGTTCTTTTACAGAAGTATTTTTTTGCATCATTCACTTTATTTCTTAATTTCAAAAAGAGAATAGATCCTTGAAATTTTGAGCTATATTTTATTAGAAAACGAAGTAAGATGCTGCAAGTAACCCAGACTTGAACAGAGAAAAAAGACAAAAAATATTTCGGTTAATGATAATCAGTGCTTGGGTATTTATGTTCATTTACATTTTTTCTGATTACAAATTTAAAGAATATTGGCAAATTTTGATACTTTTCAGTTTTTAATTTAATTCATTTTTTAAATGCTATTTTTATACTTTTAATTTTAAAACCATCCTTTACAAACTGGCTTTGTTTATCATTTATTTTATCACTTATAATTTCTTTTTAATAAACACTTGGATTTCAAAGCAGGAAAAACTTTTGTGTTGGAATGAATCACACTTAATATCAGAACATTTAGTGCACGCAAGATTACTTTCACATGTGGTTCAGAATTGACAGACTGCCTGATAGTCTGGAGGTATTGAATTTTCTATGTGTTTTGAAGTCGAGGCGACGTACAGGTAGCCAAAAAATCTGTGTTGGGCCTGGAAAATCTGTGTTGCAAATCATTAATTTAATATTGAGTATTAAATGTGGAACAGTATTTCGTTCCACAGTTTTGAATTAGAAATGCAGGACCTGAAACGACTCATTTTCCAGTGCATATAATGCAGTCACAACGCCTTGCCTTTGCAGATGCTCTGCTGATGGAGAAAAGAGGGTAATGAATTTGTGTCCCTCACCAATATTTGTCAGAAATCTGATAGACCCTTAAGTATAAATGTTCCACCAGTCCTTAGACCTGTTTTCTGTCTCCCTGAACACACAGTGTAAAATCCCAGGGAAAGCAGAATGTAGAAGGACAAAGCACAAGGTTTAAGTCATGAGAGTTAATGGCTGTCAAAGTGCATGTAAATCATCATTCTCAGTAGAGAGGGAGTGTTTGATTTCTGTGTTTGTTTTTAATTAATATATTACAACAGACAGAGTAGGCGAGAATGGGATGGTAAAAGAGATAAGATAATGCTACTGATGAAGAAATTACAATCAGAAAATGGAGGAGACACTGAGAGAAGTAATGGACAATGGAGAAAAAAAGGGATATTTTATGGTTCAGAACTATAGCAGTGTATCAGAGATTGTATCACTAATGAGTTTATGCCACCTTGCTGAAGCAACTAAATGTTGTAGGCTAAAATATAAATTAGAAATTATTTTTGTAGATGTCTTTGTCACATCATGAATCCCCAGCAAACTTTCTGAGGTCTTCCCCTCCACTGATGTCTAATGAAATTATTTGTATTGATCTTCATATAGCATTGCACCAGTGTCTTCACAAATTTGCATGTTCACTGCTTAACTAGTTTAACACCTTAACATCATTCTCTGTTTTAGATGACAGAACTTTGATAATTTTATAGCTGTAATTAAATCAGAACAATTTTGCTCTAAGCCTGACAAGAGAAAATGCCAACAGTTTAGTTAAAATTACTGGAAGGTCTAGAGATAATTACTTACTAGTTTGAAGGTTAAAACAAAAAAGTATATTGGGGAAGGATGGAAAGATGGGGAGGAAAGACAAGAATATCATACACGTATCTGTGTGCATAGATAAACAAATAGAAAATGTCTTCTGCAAAAATGCACTTGTATGGGCATGCTCACACACATGGATTTGTGTGTACATATTGGTGGCTGCTTTCATGCGTTACCCTTGGCGAAAGTCCTGTCGAAAAACACTCTTCATGATAAGAATATGGGCGTAGACACTCAATGAATCGAACACACTAGGCTCTCTGGAAGGGCATCTGCCCCCAAATTGGTCATGTTAAAGACAAAGATGACCATCAGCTGCATTAAACATTTATCAGTACTTTGCCAAGAGACTCTGAAACAACGAAATGGTCACCTTGGAAAGCAAGATAGGAGAAACAAAAATCCATCACAAGGGAGAGACCTGGAGAGAGGCATAGGATGGGCAAGGCAGGTGGGTGCTGGCTCTCAGTGCAGGCTGTGCAATGCTGCCTTCCCTGGGACACCCTGGGGTGCAGCCCCGAGGACAAGGCGGTGGGCACAGGAACCCCTGGACCTGGAGTGTCCCACATCTGCCACATGGGATGCAAAGGGACACCCACATGGCTCAGAGGGGGTGGGGAGACTGCAGCTTATGTGTCCAGTAAGAGCAAGGTGGGAGAAATTGCTTGTGATTAGTGGTATGAGAAATTAGGTAAATAAGGTTATTTTAACAATTAAAATGTTTAATATTTTGAAACTGTCTAGTATTGCAGTTTATCTGCTGACATATATTTGGACTCTATAGGTCACCGATTGGCCATTACAGAGATGTCATTAAGAAATCAAGAATCCGCTTTCATCTTGGCTTGGTTTAAACTACATGAAATGAACAATGCAGCACTATTTGGATTTGCAAGCCTTCAAAAAACAAACCTCAAACCAAGGAATTCATCTCAACTGTAAGTTTTATCTCTGCGACACTCTGCTTAAGAAAGATATTAAACCTGTAAAATCATCTCATACAATAGAAAAGTCAAAACAACTGCAGTACCATGGCTGTCACAAAGCTCTTTGCTTGTGATGGAATCTCAGGCTTTAGTTCTAAATCTCAGGTTGCTTCCTTTTTAACTACAACTAATCCTACAGGTATCCTGCATGCAACATACATAGCTTGTGCACCTGGATGTGCCATTGTGAGGAATGTACTTCCAGGGGTACTAACAGAATGATACTCGTACGTGAGCATCAAGGACAAGATTATAAACAGTCTCAGTTTAATGAGTACTCTTGAGACTTGAGTATTGCAGCTCGGGTCTCTCTGACCCTTGTCATTTACATAAAGAATCAGTTTTAAAATCGAAGGATGTGCCAAGCTCTGAAAAATATGCATTATCCAGAATTTCTTTCTTTGGGAGAACACACTCGAGTGAACACCTCTCAACTCATTTATGTACAAGGGAAAAATTACAACTTTCACAAATAAGTAAACTCTGCATAAAATATGGATAGAACCACTCTGACATTGGCACTAAGCCATTTTAATTTTCTATAGGGATCTTTATTCATTTGCAGCATCAAATTTATAATTAAACATTATTTTCAATAAATCATAAGTATACTTAAATATTTTTACTACCTTTCAACTGGGAAACTAATATTGTAATATATCTGACTATAAGCAAAACTATAACATATGATAATCTTACATTTTCATAAGGTATCAAATGGATTTCCAGAGCTCTCAAATAATCAGATTTGGAAGCAGGTCGATGAAGATAAAACCAGATTCTGTACACTGGGAGGGCAAATAGAATTAAGCAAATTTTCATAAATATTCATAATAATAGATTTTTATAATTGCAATAATTTCTACTATCTCATTTGAAGTTCAAGATTTTATCTACACAGACATTTTGGTAATTTTTTGTATATAAGAAAAATTCTTGCTCGCCCTGAACCCCACTAAAATCCATGGGAAATAGTGGATAAACAACCCAGATGAGCATTCATAAACCAGAATGTAAGCTAGTCACTTCACTGTGTCTAGTTACTTGGAAATGCTTCCTGTGACATCAGATAATTTTCATTAGGACTGTAATATCTGTTTTGTATTACTTCTCCCTGGGATTTTTTGCAAACAGACCTGTATTTCTGAAAGTGTTTTGACATTATGAAACATACTATACCTTCTCCTGTATACTTTAGGTCATTTTCAGGGTAGCTGAAGAGGCTGTTTCAAGCTTCTTTATTTTCTATTTAAATATTTATTTGTGCGTGTGAGGCTATGTATAGGTTTATGTGTTTTCATTAAAAATGGTTACAATAGTGACAATTATATCTGGTATTATCAGAAGTTAATTTTTATTGAATTCAGCTGCAGTTAATAATTTTTAAAATAATAGTCCATACTTAACTATGTAACCATTATGTTTCAGTGGGTATTTAATACTTACCTAAGCTATTATATTTCTTCTACTGCCTTGTTTTAATTCACTGTTAGGTTTTTTGTCTCCCCTTTTTAGACAAACTTAATCCTTGGCCTTACAATACTAAAGACAATGGGAACATTTACAATGACTTGAGTAAATGTACGACTGATGCCCAGAATCACAGAATCTCAGAATGGTTTGGGTTGGAAGGGACCTTGAAGATCATCTGGTTCCAAATTCCTGATACAGACAGGGACAACTTCCACTAGATCAGTTTGCTTAAAGTCCCATCCCACCTGGCCTTGAACAGTTCCAGGAATGGGGCAGCCACAACTTCTCTGGACAACCTTTTTCCAGTGCCTCACCAACCTAACAGTAAAGAATTTCTGCCTAATATTTTATCTAAATGTACTCTCATTCAGTTTGAGCCCATTCCACCTCATTCTGTCACTACATATCCTTGTCAAAAATTCCTCTCCATCCTTCTTGTATTACCCTTCTTGTATATTCTGAAAGGCTGCTCTAAGGTCTCCCCAGAGCCTTCTCTTCTCCAGGCTGAACAATCACAACTCCCTCAGCCTCTCCTCATAGGAGAGGTGCTCCAGCCTCTGATCATCTTTGTGGCCCTCCTCTGGATTCCCTCTGTTTTACTGAACTGGAACGAAAAGATGTCAGATGTTATCGTGCTTTGATGGCAGTAAAGAGATTTTAAGAATAATCACATTGTAAGTGTACTTTTCTATTCCCAGAACACACATTGTAAAAAGAAGCCTTTTGGAAAACATTACTACCTCATGTAGGATTAAGATAGTTACTGGGGGTTTTTTTGGTTAGGTTGTTTTGGTTTGAATTTGTGTGAGTGTGTGGGCGTGTTTTGATTTGGTTTTATTTTTAACGTCTTGGAGAGGTGAATGTGAACCAGCAAAGCATCCTTCATCAAATCAATTTCTTCTGCCTACTTTGCTCTGGACTTGAATGCTTCATTCCCTTTCAAAGGTGCCTTTCTCCTGTGTTTCAATTGATTTTGCTACAAGACAACTCTTCAAATCTCTCTCCAAAGGTCTTTGCACTTAGGTCTCTGCCTTTTGTTTCTGTCAGAGCAGCATTTTTGTTTCGTAGAAACATTTAATTTTCTCCTTATGGCTCCCTTTTTTCCTTTTCTCATGTCTTCTCTTTTTCCTGAATTTATTTCTGAATGCCTCAAGTATATATAAAAAAAGGAAATACTTGGTAATATATTTCTGTAGATTAATTAAAATGCTGCTAATATTTTTTTTTTTCTTGGAAAAGGCATGGTTTTCCTTTGAATAGGCTATGAGGAGCTGTCATGTGGCTGGCTGGACAGAAACAGGTAGTAGCTAATCAGAGAGCTGTGTACAGGTAGTTTAAATTTGAAAACCAAGAATGTGATTTCAGCTGGCCTGGTAGGATGTTACAGAAGGTTGTTTTGTAGTAATCTGTACAAGCAGGACAACACAATGAAGTTCTAAAAGAGTGCTGGTACTTTTCTTCTGCACTGTACTCTTCCTTCAGAAGGGAGGGACAAACTTTAGGTTGATATTCTTACAATGGTGGGGAAATAAAAACAGCTGTATTTTTCAAAAATTATCTTCAGGTAACCACAGTAACGACATTTTGGTACATCTTTAGCACTGAAAATCGAAAAAGGGACAACACTGAGAGAAAGAAGTAAAAAAGCCTCATTGCTGGGAAACCTGCAGTCATGTCATTGGAATACTAGAGGAACTGAAGAGTGACAAAGCAGTGGCTCCTTATGGTGCATCAGGTTTTAGTCACTGAAGCATTTTACTTCGGATTTACAAGAAAAACAAGGGGAAAGCATCAAGAAAAGAGAAAACTTTAACTAGTGCCTTATTTTCTCTCTTGTGCTACTACAGCCTTCTCCAGTGAACAAAATTAGCATATGGGTTATTTTATGGAAGCTCATATACACAGCTGTGCATAACTCACACAAAAGTGTGGCAGATTGTATTTGCTATCAAACCAGCCAGCAATCAAATTTTCAGAGGGATTGCCTAAAATTGTTCAAGCAGGGAGAGTGAATATTTTAGCATGTCCCATCCATTGGGAGTATATTTTTAATGTGCCTTGCCTAGGGATTTATAGGTATATTTCCAAGAAAGACTTATTTATTTATCTCAATTTTTTTGGAATGTTTGTATTATACATTAACGTTTCTTCCACAAAAAGTGCCATCAGCAGTAGTGACAGTGTGTTAAGTGTGTGTTGAAAGAAAAGCAAAACAGATAAAAACTTGAAGTGCCATTACAATTAAGAATACCTGATTATTCAATGTAAGGTGACACAAAAATTCTTCTAGACTTCTACAGACATCTTACTAAGGAGTCACATCTTTAGCGGTATATCTCTTCACAGCAAAGTGTTTCCACAATTTGGCTTAATTGGAAAAGCCTATTGATTTACTTGAAGCTGAACAGAGACTAATAGTCTGATTTCGGTTAGGTACTAATAAATTTCTTTATTTATTTTTTTTAATAAAAGTCAGAGACAACTGTAACCCATTATTCAACATGCACTATACCTCTAGTTATGGTCAAAAGACACTCAAGCCTTAAACTTCCTGTTAGTAGAGCAAAATACAATAACCACATATCCCACCTTTGAGATGATACAGTGAAATTTTTCTTAAAACTATAGGCAAAGAACCTATGCTCATTCAGTCAGGTTTATCAGCCCTTCATGCAGACAGGTCTGCTGGATCAGTAATATAGAGCAGGGAATCATGCTCTGTGAGTGGCCTAACTTGGACTTCATTGTTTCATAAGCTCATATTTATGCAACCAGAATTTTTTATTTACACAATGCTTACAAAGTTTCACCTGAAGTTTTAGAGAATTTCACTGCGCCATGCAGGGTAAGTATTGAGCATCTCCAAGGGTACCTATCTAGCTCATCGTCTTTGGGACCAAGGTGCAACAGAAGGTGGGTCTTGGGGACGCATATCATGGCACCTGTCTTATTTACTGTTCCTGTAAGAACTTTAGTACAGTTCCTTAAAAAATGTAAATCCTCTTAAATGAGACACTTAAGATTTCAATCTCTGCTTCAATTACTTTAGGACAAGTATTCAGCTGCATAATTAGACTTCTGAGTTGTCTGTTATCAGAGTGCAGTGAACAGAAAATAGTAAGATATGACCAAAAATATCCTCCTGGAAGACAATGTCATGTATTTGTGACTTACACCATCAGCTGGAAAGTCTGATTAAGAATCCAGTTTCAGGATGAAAGCCAAGAAGCACAAGGTGGTGCAAACCAAGCAAGTCTTTTATTGGTGCTGGGAGGCAGCTCTAGCCTTTCTTTGGGATAAGTCTTGCAGTCACCACCTATGCTTTTATCTGCACAGCTTCTAATACAGCGCTTTCACAGAATATTTTTCAAAGGTATTCAGGGCTTCAATAACTCTTGTACCTAGTAACGACAAATATGTCTCTCCACACCACACCCTTAGTTATTAAAGTTAAGGATATTTTTTCTTCACTTCAGAAAACTTGTGACAGGATGAGATCCACTGATTCAGCCAAGCTGACTCCAGAATTCTAACTGTATTTTTCTTAACAATACATCATCTACAGGCTTTAGTTTCCTCTTGTGATTATTTTTACTGCAGCAGTACTTATACTCTGGCACACACACTGCCTTAGAGGATTCTTGCCATCTGTTGGCTTATTCACATGTGGAGCTCTGCTTTGAATTGCATTTCATAATATTATAATACCCAAATGCATATATTCTAAACATATAACCAAACTTGGATACATATGAAAAAAATTATTTCATTTACAAATATATGTATATATGCACACACATTCCAATTATATATGTGTGTATATAATACATGTGTTTGTGTCTATAACATATATACATGCATAAATAAAATTGATTTTACATATAAATGTGTTGTATTTATTGGGAGGTCAATTGATTTTTTAACTATTAAAAATTACTTAATCCTGGGAGTATTTGTCACTTAATGGAAGGATTAAGACTCTGATCTTGAATGTCTTCTGATGTGGGCTTCTATTTATGCTATAACTGGCTATGAATATAATTTATAAAAGACAATTAGTCATCATTACATTAAAAATTGTATGGTAAATGTAGGTATGAATACATTCCTTTGATGTAAATTCACTGTGCTTCCCAATAAAAAGAAATCTTGCTGTGTGAGCTTCTGGCTTTATCTACACAACTCTGTACTCACATAATTCCTTCTGGTTGGTGGAAACCCAAGCAATCTGGGCTTTCCAGTCTTCTGGGGTGCAGTATGTCCGTAAGCATCTGCAAGAGTTTGTCGCTGACATAATGTTTTTCCACTGTAACATTAATGGACAAACTTAACATTTTTGTAGGTTTTTTCCTCCTGATTATTATGCTAAAAGCATCCTTCTCATTTCTGGGCTTTGGTCTGGGACTGAATACAGATTTTTCTTCATTTCCTCAACTGCAGCTTTGCAAGAGAGTTGTTCACAGGAAGGGACCTGCCTTTCTCTGTGCAGTAGCATAAAACAGGACGCAAGCTGTCCATCTCTACCCTCCAACAAAACAAAATCCAGACCATAGTTTTTTAGCTAATTTTTAAAACTCATCCCATGTTTTATTCAGGTAAATGTCTACAGCTAAAATCAGATTCACTTATGCAACTTTGTGCTGGAAAGAAAAAATCTTTCAGAAGTGTGCAGCCAGGACAATAGAAACAAAAAGCATCTTCAGAAACAGAAAAATTAAATATTCTTGTTGTTCCAGTTCAAACATCCCATCAATTCTAAAAAGAAACCTTAAATTCAGATTGAGATATTTAATACCATTTAGCATTATATCTATTAGAATTTATAAAAGGAGCTGTGTTATTAGGAAGGACCTTTTAATATTATTCTTCTTTCATCTTAGATAAACTATGTAGAAAACAACTGTCTGCTACATAAGAAACCATTAACATTAAAACAGTCTTTAGTCCCAAGAAAAGTGAGACTCAAAGAGTAAGAAAACCATATTTCAAACAGAAATCAAATTAAATTTACAAAAGTTCAAAAGGGGAGGGGAAGCAAAAATACAGCTTTGTTCTCTGTCAAACAAATACTGACGCAGGTACAATTGAGCTCAAAGTACACCACCTATTGTGCAATACAAAGAATTCCAAGGGATTTAATTATACATAGACAATTAAAAAGTTTAAAAAAACCCATACTAGTCATGAATTGCCCCTTGCAAACAGCTATTAATCAGTCTATGAACAAATGTAATAACTCTAGCTAAAGTCTTGCATAGCTGTGAAGAAAAGAAGGATTAATGACATCATTGCTTTCAAGTGTGTGCAATTTGATGTAGGTGACATTTAAACACTGATGGTGTTTTGGGGTAAAGAATAGCTATGCAACTCACCCTACTGGTCTCCTTTTGTTCACTGTTTTCCTTTTTTCACAATTCACTCTAATGTTTTGATTCACTTAAATAGCTTGAAGTCATTTCTGTAATGAATAAAAAAAAGGTTGTGTGTGAGAGTGTATCATATATGATGTGTGCCAAACAATGCTTGTTAGAATTATTTTTAGTCTTGTGTATTCTTGAGCATGAGCTATATTCTCTTGTTGAATTCATGTTTTCCTCTATAAGTGAGGAGGGTTGGGAGGCAGCATCACTTAAGCTCTTCTTGGTTATCACCTAAATTTTATGAAGCCTTGCGTGCTCCATTCAGTCTTTGTCTCAGGTACCGAGATCTGTGCTGCAGTGCTGCTAAAAGTCCATAAGACAGTGAAATTTGAGCAGAGAAGTGGTGTTGTAACACAGTGTCCTGTCTCTCACAAGTGGAATACTATAAGAAGTAGGTAAAGATAAAGCAATAATTTCCACAGCATGCTCTCTCAATCTCTGAAAATTAATAGCTTTGAGATCTCCAGATTAAAAAATGATAGTTGATGTCTCTCCTGGAAAATGATGTAGCACCAGTAGTCATACCTAGGCCCTAGACCTTAAAACTTCTCACTCCCAGAGTTTTTGATTGAGGTGACTGGTTTTCTTTCAGACAAATATAGGTTGATATTCTCGAGATAGTTCACTCAAAAAACTATCCCATAGAATCCTTATAGACAAAACTGCACCATTTTCTCCTTCCTCTATTATGTGATGGTACTGTCCCAGTGCATGCTGTGTTCTCACACGACCCTATTTTTTTTTCATGCCACATCCTCAGCCTGTACTCTTAACGTTGCTTTATCATCTCTGATACTAGAACCCCAATGGCTGGGAGAGGATAGAAAAAAATTGTCTAAAAACTAATAGTTATCTTGGAGCCTGTTGAGTACTGACTGCATACTTACATAAGCCCATTCCATAGGGGTTTATCAGTCCACTCAAGTGATGTCTAATCCTGAGCTATGTGAATGTGCATTACTCTGCATTACTCGTTTGGAGGATCACAGCTCATTTCCTGAACAGACTTCCTTTATAGGTATATCTTTCAGGTTTCATAATCTCTGAAGACTTTTCTTCCACAAATTAACCTAGTGAATCTACTAAATGCCAGCTGGAAATGTAAGAAAAATATAGTAGAAAAAAGCAAAGCTTGTTGAAACTCTGGTTAGATATTCTAAAAGTATGAGTTAACAAGTGAAGAGTAAATTGGTGAGTGGAGAACGAGATAGAAATCCATACAAGCCATGCATTACCTTCTGTTAACATCAGAAACCTTGAAATTACTCTCTGAGAGTTTTATACTTATCAACATTTTACAAATTTTCTGGATTTTCTGTTTCAGATTTGTTTATTGTTAAGATAATTTTTTTTTCTTCTAATTTCTCTTTGAGCTGAAGAAGTAGAATTCAGTAACACAATCTGTTCTCAAACCAGCCCCTCAGTGGATCACGACATAGTAAGATTGAAAAATTTAAACTGATTCTATTTAAAAATTATCCCAGAGATATTTTAACTGTAATTCTTTTTAGTCTTCCCTGTAATTTAGTATAGATCAACTTTGCATATATGTAACATGATTTTTTAACCCCAAAGGAGGATATTATATGAACAGACGTTATTACAAAATGATGCAGCAAAATATTTGGCATAAGCTCAAAGAGCTGCTACAACTGCAAGGGAGTTAATTCTGCACCATGCTACAAATCCTTTACAACTCAGTCAGCAGCTGCAAAATCATAGATTTTTTTTGCTAATTCATCAATATTGACTTTTGAGAAAACTGCATCTTTTCAATCTGGACAATTTTACATAATGTGTAAGTGGGCTTTGCAGTAGCTGAGAGATGAGCAGGATTGCCATCACTTTTCTCTTTGCACAATGTACACAATGGATAATGGGTAAGTGACATCACTGCTTCACTGACCAGCAAATTTCAGCACTGAAATTTTGGTCACTAGGAAGTGCACTGAGACAGGTCACTTAGGCTGCATAGCAGAACCTCAGATTTAAAAGATCAAGAGGAATAGTTAATTTAGGCATTCAGTTTAGAAAGTTTGTATATCCTGAGGAAAACCGGAGATTGTTACGTACATAATCTTCCATGATATTTATAAAAAAGGGAAAATATGACAGTAGCTTTCAAGCATATTACGCCTTAGAATGTGTATGTACTTCTACTTTTATTTTATCTTTAAACAATATTTAATATGTGCCTTATGCTTTACTTTTTCATTCTTCATTTTGCCATGATGAGAACCAACTTTGCATTTCAAGTAGATGAGAATACGGATTTTCCCTCTAAGGCCAAAAGGCAGTGGTTTGTGATCATCACATTGCCTGTGAGAACTTTAAGTGTTCCATGACAAAACAATTGCAGTAGAAACTATCACTATTAAGATTATTCAGTCAGCAAAATATTAGACTCTTCCCCACCTCAAATGAAGACTTAACACGAACTTCTGCCGAACAGAAATTGCAATGTGAAGAACACTTTTTTTTCTTGATATGTAGCGTTGGATATTGAAATGAGCAGAAAAATTTCTTTACAGAAGAGAATTTAAGATTTAACAAAGTCATCCCCAAGTCAGTTTGTGCATATTGTTATTGTTAAAGGCAAGTGGACATGCTTTGTTCTAATTTCTGTTGTATTTGCAAAGCAGTTTGACAGACATTATTTGGTTTAGTATGTATTGAAGGTAACTGCATGCATGCAAGTACATTTATTAGTGTGGAAGAAGACTAATATTAATTATAATTGTGATGATATATCTTTGATTTAAATTTTATGAAAGTTTCATGGAACGTATATGACTTTCTGGAAACAAAGCACAAGAAGTTTTGTGGTTTAGATTTCTTAAATTTTTCTTCCATAATTTAGACTTTATAGATGTCATAATGCTTCTAAACATCATGTGTTTTTTCTAAATCTCCTCAGGACTTTGGTGTCAAAGGGTGAACAAAGACAACATTTTACAAGATTTCTGATGGCTCTGAAGCTTTGGGTAATAGTAGTCTGTATAGCCATGTGCCGTCTGCATTTGTTTGTTTATTTTCTTCTCTTTTTTTACCATATACTAATTTTCTTATTCCTTGATAGCTATGCCCACTCGAAAAAAATTACCATAACAGTTTCTGCCCACTGGCCTGCTAGCCCAAAGCATACGGTGTAAGATAAAATGTACTGTTTAATTATAAATTCAAGTATTTGAATCAGAAATTATGTTTACTTTGGAATCAGTGAAAGATTTCCTCTTCAGAATTGCTGAGTTCTTAGCTTATGTCTTGAGTACTTTCAATTGGGAAACCAGAAACTCTGTAGATGGATCTTTTTCAGTGACTTTGGATTAGTGAAAATATATATGAAAACCACTATTTGAATGGCATACTAAGCATCTTTTGTGCTTCAAATTCAATCAGCAGCTCAACATCTTCAGAAAGATGCATGGGATGGTTCACATTTAATGAATATTTACTTTGATTAAGGCGCACACATGTGAGGGCTGTGTGGGCGCGTGGATCCACACATACAGTTTACTAATTGCACAATATTAATTTTATTTTATAAAGTAGTGATCCTAGTATTCCTCTCTATTGCCCACTATCACTTTGGCATTTGTGAGGTGATCATTTTGGCAACTTTACTAGGTTTTGATCACTTTTTTCAGTATATGAATTGGCATGTAGAAATAAGGAGGAGTAAACAATCTTACGTATTTTAAACTACATTTAAGATTTATTTGGATGAAATTCAACCTAAACACCCTTTGTGCCAACATTGAAATGGCAGGTTAAAAAAGTAAGCTAAAATAAGTGAGCTAGAATTCACTGTTTGAGGTGCATTTATGCATATTGCTTTAGTCAACTTTTTAGTATAAATGGAGTAATACTTTTATAACTGCTTCATAAATAAAACTTACAATAAGGCTTTTAATGTACCTATCTCCCTAGAGGTAACCTTTTCATTCTGCATAGAATTCTATATAAGTACTGCATCAGTTTGAGTTCTGCTTAAGTGTCGGTTTACTCAGGCTGTCTTTATGAAAATGAATGATAATGTCCAAGCAAGAGAAAAAAAGTTATAAATGTCTCACCCAAAGGCTTTTTCCTCTCTCATTACCAGTCACCTTTGGAGAAGTATAGCTGCTTTCTGTAAGTGATATAAATTACAATATACTTTATGAAAATGACTTCGCCATTCATAGCAAAACACTGCAAACTGCTTCATATTGGTATTTTTTTGCATAAACTATATATACACAACCAGTATAGCCTTGAGAAAGCAGATTGCAATTCTGTTTCCTGCCCAGGGACTTCATCTAGGACACAGAATGTATGGGGTGGTTATCATGATGATAACTACGTGTGGGGTGGATGATGATCATAACTACAATAAACAATAAAACAATAAAAAATCAAGTATAATTTTGTTTGCATGAACACTTCTGAATCAAAGCAAATGTTTCTCAGAAGCAGACATACAAAAACATCTCATATTAAAATAATTTGTCTTAACACGGGAGGTAAAAATTATCTTGGGCAAAGAAGTCATTGTCATCCCCACAGAATCCTAATATGGCATAAAAATAATGAAAATGTAAGATCAAACTCACAACAAGTATAAATAGATGTAGAGATTTAAGTATGGCTTAAATAACTAAGGAATACTTAAATTTTTGTTAAAAAACCATAAAAACTATGGTCTCTGAAGTTAGCACAAGTTATTGAAATAGTGTTAAAAGGGAATTCAAGGTGGGTTATTCATATAGTCTGTCGTGGTACTTTATACTGTATAACTGAGTCTGTACTAACTTGTATCACCAGAAGATGCAAATAGCATCTGATCTACCTGTAAGATGCAGTGCTATTAACTTGTAAGACCAGCTTAACACAGCTTTAATTTTTTTTCCTTTTTGGTAACAATAGTTACAGGACATGAATGTACTGGTATTACCTATTTGTCATGGATTATATGCTGCATTTTCAGTACTGTTAAATATCCTTTTCTGACCACTGTCAGGATTTACAGTGACCTTACTTTATATGATTTGGAGTTATGCTTATCCTTTTTGTTGGTTTGGTGTGGTTGGTTGTTTTTTTGGTTTTTTTTCCCCCAGATACTCAGAGTCCATTCCCCTTTACCTGTCTCCAGTTGGATAGAACACACCACTGTAGTTTTAATTTTGGTTTCTTCGAAAATTTTCTGTTTCTGCTTTTATTGTTTGCTCTTGGTATGTAGTTTCTTCATGGAATCAGAACTATCAGCACTTACTGAAGACTGGTTATCCAGGACTCATTTTCACCTAAGGCATTTTACTATATCTAGATGCTTTCTTTCTATCTGAAGCATCTTTCCTACGAGTAAAAGCATGTATATCCTTCACAAGAAAATGTGTGCTACAGCTTCAAGCATGGAAAATCTAATTTTATACCAACCAAAACTGGAAGAAACTTGTTTGGTAATGTGGTTCAAATTCCTGCTCAAAATAAGACCAATTTCTAACTCAGATCTGACTCTAGTTCGATCAGGTTACTGAAGGCTTTGTGTAGTTGAGTTCTGAATATCTTCAAGGATGGAGGTTTCACAGCCTCTGTGGGCAAGCTTAAACCACCTTCCAAGCTTTCCTCTGTACCTCCTGTTTTATAACCCATCAGATTGCTGAAGACAGCAATTGGAAGTTCTCCTTTATCCCTCTCTTCTTAAACCTGAACAAATTCAGTTCTCATTTTCTCTCAATACATAATGCTTCAGACTACTTCTTATCCTGGAGACCCTCTCCTGGCCTTGCAACAACTTTCCTGTACAAGACAGCCCAAAACTGATGGAATAACAAATTTTTAATCAGCTATAAATATTGTTCTATAGCTAATCATCACAAAACTGCATATAGAGCTGTACCAAAGACGCAAACATCTCATATTCCCTCTTTTGAATTGTTTTCAGAATTCTCATCTGTACCACTGTTGTTCATTGTCTCAAGCTGCTGCATTAAATACACTCTCTCTTTGCTCATGTTCACCGCCAACTTATTAATAAGGAAAAATTAACCACTATGCTCTAGAACAATTTACTCAGCGCTTCATGACCTTTTCATCCATAACACCAACAGTCTTGTCTAACCTGCCTGAGAAGAGACTATTACAGCAATAAAATCTCCATTGGAAACTAAATAATTGGACAATAAATAAAAATAAAAATATCATGACTGCCTTTTCTAGGCTAAGAGTCCTCAATTCTGCCCTGAAAGCCTCTCGCATTTTGCTTATACTTCACTGATGTTATTTTTAATTCCACTTTGTAGGTATATGACTGTTCACGAACTTCAGATCTTCTGTTGCAGATCCTCTGAATACTCATCCTGACAAGTAGTCGTAATCACCCGGCTTCTCCATTGAATTTTTTTTATCAGGGGTCTGGGAAGGTTTTGTTTGTTTGTTCGTTTGTTCGAAATAAAAGCTGTGAGTGATGGAATGTAAAGTGGTGGCCACAGCAAAAAAGCATTCTAGTTTGATAATCAGCCATAAAATAGTCTATCAAACTTTATGTGGGTCAATGAACACCCCCAAATGAAATTATTGCATATATATTTATATTTAAATTGCTTTTTTCTTTTTTTAATGGTAGGAACATAAAATACTGTAAAAGTGTGAAGAACAAAGCTAATCGAAAGATTTGTTGTAGCTGACTGAGCCCTAATATTACACAGCAGGTGTAAAGTTCTTGTCAACTACTTAGAAGGCTGATCATTAAATTTCTTTTTATCAGCCTTCTTGTGTACGGCAGGCTCCATACACAAAATCAACTTTAATTTGTAACTAAGCAGTCCAGGAATGTGAGCACAATGGATAATTCATCATTTTCATGAAAAATATTGAGCTAACTTCTAAAACATGGTAATGACCATAATTATTCTTCTATTTTATGTTATTTAGTTGAGGAGAAAATAAAAATTTTTCTAGAATATCTCCTTAAGTCTCAAGAAATACTAATGATCCATGAAGTCTAGTGAGATAGGTAAGAATTTTTTCAATCAGGTTCAAGAAAGTTTCTTTTTTCCCCCAGAACACAAACTTTGCAGTATTCCCTTCAGTTTTACTCTGTTGCATACTTTCTCCATGCTCATGCACAGCACGACTCATTCCTTTGGCACCAAGAATGATGCAAGGCTTCTTGCTAATATTTAGAGCTTGGCACCATATTTATAAGGCTACACTGAGATGCATTGCTTGAGATGCTGTTAGGCTTATTTTCAGAGAAGTGGTAAACATACCCAGCACAAATGGAAGTAAAGCATGCTCTGTGCAGTCCCACACCAACCACTGTGCATCAAGAGTCCCCTGTCACTGAACACAAGACCTCTCTAAACAGATGAGACACACTGCATTCATATAATGTTCCAATACCTTTTTCCTTCTATATGTTCCCAATATCTTTTAACTTTGAATTTCAGAAAAGTTATTTTCTTTGTTCGAACATTACTAAAAGGCTAAAGCTGTTATTTTACTGATTCAGACTTTTCATACTCTCCCTCTCTCTATATACCCACACAAGCTCCTCTAATTTCTAAGAGTTGTTAGCTACGAATCTAATAGGTTCTGAAAAAATCACCAGCATGAATGGATGAAACTTACTGCATCTTTTCTGTGGGCAATGGAAGGTGAAATTTTGCTTAATTACTTTCTACTTTCACTTCTGTATTAAAGTCAGGCTAAACTGCTAGGGAAGACTGAAGCCTTTTCCTTACCTAGGCAGCCGATATCTCTTGCACTTATGCATCAGTCATGTATAGTTCTCCAATATTCAAGGAACTTCACTCACAGATGACTGCTAATCCAAAACTGCACTAAGCAAAAAGCAATTATCTCTGCAAGATCAGAGCATTTTTCATTTAGCTCAATTTCATTTTTCATATAGCCTGGTAAAATATAAGACTGACTTACCTTGCTCCATAGACTTTTTCTGTGAAAGGTCCTTTTTCATGGAGATACACCTTAAAACCTGAAATTTTTTTTGGACTGAAAAAAATGCCATTGGAAGAATAAAGATGATTTTCAGATTTCAGATCTTTCCATCAGCGACAGATTATTTTGTCTTTTCAGGTGTTAATAGTGTGAAATATAGTGAAAAAGTGTTAATAGAAGTGCTTCATGAACCATTACATGCATTTTTTTTTCAAGCTCACCATCCTTATTATGATGATAGGCATTTTAGGATGCACGTTTCTGCATCTCTAAATGCAGTACACATCCTCTTCTGCCCAAGCTCTACCTGATTTATTTTCGCTTACACAAAAAGAAGGGACACCTTACAAGTAAACTCCAGTTTCCAGGGTACAGGACACTGAACGAGGAAAACATGTTATAACCATTAAAAACAATGAAGAAAAATAATCTTTTTCTTTATGTTAGCTGACAAATTTCCACTTTAGTAATGTAAATAAAAACTGATGATCAAAATTATAATTTTCCTTCCACCCTAGTGAAAAAAAAACCCAAAAATTATCTGTAAAAGTTTTCATCAAAGGAAATTAGAATCCAATGTTTGTTTCATACTGAGAGGGAATTCCGTACTTCTCCTACATTTAGTTTGCATTGTACACCCACTTCTTAAATTTTTCAGTTTGGAAGAATCCTAAAGTATGTTGCAGTTACAACAAAAACACAGGAACATAGTTTCAAAAATTTTAGTTTTGTGATGAAATGCAGCCCCCATTCTTTGATGTTGACTTCATCCAAAACAAAAGATTTTACTTGTTTCTTTGAATACCTGGAGTAATTAATTTAAAATCTCTTATATCTGTGGGATATTTTAGATTTTAGAGAAACACATCCATTTCAGAAAAAAAAAAAAAACAAACCAGAAAATTATCTAGGAAATTATTCATATCTGATGGGCAATAAGGTTCTGAAAAATCTTGCAACAGAATAGAGCATTAAATGAAAAACTTGTTTTTAACTTATGCTATTTCCATTTTAAAAGTCAAGAACATTACAGGGAACTACTGTTGTTCGGTCTTTCATCAGTCTCTAGAAAGATTATGGGGCAAGTTCTCCTAGAAGCTACTCCCCAAACCAGGAAGGATATGGGAACTGACCAGCTCTGTGGGTGACTGTAGATGTTTACCTTGACTCTAGCAACATTTTTGTAAAAGATATCCAATAGCACTATGGAAATCAAAGTGGTGAGACAAGAATAGGCTGAGTGGATTACAAGGTAGATAAAAAATTCTTTGTCCATTAGGCTTAATAGGATAATGGAAAACACTTTGAAATCTAACTGGTATCTAGTTACACTTGACATTGCACTTCAGATCATCATCATCAATAACAGGACAACACCATAAGGGAGAGGAGATCTTTTTGGACGGGAGGATTTCCATTCAGAGGGATTCCAAAACACTGGAGGAATGAGTCACTGGAAACCAAGTAATTTTAACAGAAACTATTTTGAAGGCCTTCCTCTCAGGAAAGAAGACTCCTACATATCAGTGTGGACTGGGAACCGCCTGGCTGTTTCACAGCCTTGCAGGCAGTTATCCCTTCTTTGTGCAGGAGATTGTTGACTTTCACAGGAAATTTCCACCAGCTTAGGTTGGTCATCTATAAGTAGCACAGGTAGAGCAGTAAAGAAAATAATTCTCCATAAAAATAGAAATACATATTTTATAATAAATATATCCTTAAAAAGAATTTCCTCTGATACTGCTTTCTCAATAACACAGTAAATCAGGATGATTTCCCTGATTTATATAGTGGATAGCAATTGTCTGTATTTTAGCTGTAAAAGAGTGAGCCATCTTTAGGTCTTTGTAGGGCTGGCACTTCACTTTTCTGGAGACCAGATGTATAACTCTCAAGGCCCCATTGGCCAGTCTCCATAGATTAGCACGGCAAATGCTGATACTCAGAAAGTTGTGATTTCATGCTGAATTTCATAACTACTAAAGAGCAAGATACTTATCTTCTTGTGGAGGACTGCAAAATTTGTCTCCTTATTCCTGGAAAACCCTGCACTCTTACATCTAAGAATATGAAGATATTATGAAATTACTAGACTGGAGATAAATATTCTAATAAATAGAAATAGTTACTTGATAAAGATGGGGAACAGTATCATCACACTCTCACAGTATGAACAGTATCACAGATTCTGTGACATATATAGCTCATAACATTAGTTTTAATTAAAAGGCAGACATTACTTAAACACGGGTTTTGTGATCCTTGTACATAATCTTTTAAAAATAATCCTCTGCTTCTGACATAATGGGAACTGTGGTAAATCTCTTAGTCATTATTGTCTTATTGTCTTGATGTAGAAATTAGTGAATTAAACTCTATTACCTCCCTTACAAATGCAATCTGTCCACCTGACTCTATGGCTGTATTTTCCAGATAAAAAGGTCGACATACCAAGTGAAATATCTTTAATTTTTTCTCCCTTTGCCAATTAAGGTTCTCTGCACATATTTTCCTGCAAGTGGTTATTGCTCCAGGCTCAACCAACAAAGGTAAACTGATCTCTTAGAACCTCTCTCTTGGCAGAGACTTGCTAAATGAAATGTCCATAACTCAGTTCATATCAACCAAAACAAGTTAGAGGTGGAGGTTAGAGGACTGATAACCTCAATTAGGAGGTCATGAGGACGTGAAGTCAAAATGGTAGCAGTGATTTGCTCCTTAGCCTATGGAAAAGGACATGTGAAAATGGAATAGCTCAAGTATACATGTTCAGTTGCTAATACAATTTACTTAGGGTAATTTGTGTGAAAAGTGATAGTGAGGAACAGCTTGAAATACGTTCTCTGCTGCTTTAATCTCCAAATTTGAGTCGTACAGAGTTAGGAAGTTTACTGGGGATGTCCTGAGCTGGCTTGCTTGCAGCTTTGTGACAAGCCTGTAACATCGTCCATCTTTCCGCAGCAAAAGATCTGATGTACAAGGTTCCTCAAATATTGTATTTATAACAGACATATTACTGTTTGAAGCAAGAGTTAGGGTCGATGTAGTCCTGTTTCACTTACATAACAAGTTAGCTCTAAGGTTATTGTTATATGGAAGCTGTTTTTAACAATGGACTGAATTATACAACACTGACGGGGACAGAAGGGGAAAGTAATTTCCTCTTAAACTCCTGTTCATTTCCTGTGCAAGTAACAACACAAAATTAAATCCTTATAGTATGTACCACAGAAATGAAGGAGGACATCTGCAGATTTGAAGCTCTGACTGATCACATTAGAATCTGATTAGCTATTCATTGGGTAAACTAGGTATGCTTTTTTCTGTTTTTAGTTTTCACCACATCAGTAGTTGCACTGTCAGTATATTCACTGACATAAGAAAGACAAGAGCTACAACAGCAGAAGTTTGCCTGCTTTATTTTTTTACATAGTTTTTGCTGAATTTAACTTTCAGTTGTTCATTTTTGAGCTCTGGATAATGAGGTTTTAAATGAAAATGATATGGATTGTAATTAAGAACTAGTAGAAGTAAAGAAAATAAAAAACATTAGTGTTTTTTCCTACTAAAGACATACTTGGAACAGTATAGAGAAAGCTGGAAAATTTATCGGTCTCTTTGATGTACTGATGATAAAAGCGATAATATACAATACAAAGTCAATTACTTGCTCTGAATGTCCCAAAACCATAATCAGAATCACAATTAGCCAGTTAACATCTCCCCTCATATCCAATATTTTTATGTCTTTGAGTGATCACTGAACAAACAATTGCACCTTTTTGCATCTGTTCCTAATTTAACTGTTCTGATGTGACAATCCTAGCTCAAAAGGGAAGCTATGTCTAAAGCCAATGGACAGTAGAGTGAGAACTAGAATTTTGCAAGCCTAGCTGAAAATTCAAAGTTCTGCCAACTTCAGTGTATCACTAAATAATCTAAGTGTCAAACACTAGATTCCCTGAGCATTACAACTCTTTAAGCATAATATTCAAGTTCTTAAATATTCTTCTTTGATTTGTCAGAAGTTTCTCGATTCTTATTGCAGGAGGTGTTTGCCTACCTTTAGTTTAGCACAATGTATTGGATGCCAGCTGCACCAAAGCTGCTCTCTGTCTCATCTGTGCAGCTGGAAAGGGGAAGAAAATATAAGGAAGAATTATTGGGTTGACATAAGGACAGAGAGAGATCACTCACCAAGTACCATCACAGGCAAAACAGACCAAAATTAGTGACATTAATTGAATTTATAAGTAACGAAATCAGAGCAGGATAATGAGAAGTAAAAGAAGACCTTAAAAACACCTTCCCTTCCACCTCTCCCTCCTTCCCAGCCATACCTCCTCCCCATCAGCAGCACAGGAAGAGGAGGAATGGGGGTTATGGTCAGTTCATCGCATGTTGTTTCTGCTGTTGCTCAGGGAGAGGAGTCCTTCCTCTGCTCCACCATGGGCACATGGAACAAGTGCCATGTGTGGAATCTGACAAAAAAGCTGTATTAATAAAAAAAGGATTTTCAACATAGCACAGTGATCTGAAATATTTTCAGAATATTTCAACAGAATAACTAGAATGTTTGGAACCTTTTTATCCTGGAACTCACTACTATGAGATACAAGAGTAGAAGTGAATTAAAGCATTTATTCTGAAAACCTGAAAAAGTCTACACTTTGATATACAGACCTAATTTTCCTTAGGTATTTATTTTTAAATTGCATGCTGGGAGAATTACAACTAAAATTTGTGTGAAAGAATAATGCAATATGTTCCATTGTAAACAATATATGGTTTTACAATTCTAACCAAAGTGTCATTCATTTAGGAGCAGCTTCAGTTGGAGGTAATGTATTGCAGAAGGAGTAAGTCTTAGAAATATCAGATATGATGAGACTACCTTTGGTGCCAGAGATCACAGAAAAAATTCATTAATTTCTTGAACAAAAATTAAAATAGATTTTTTTTATCTTCCCTCCAACCAAGACAGAGGCAACACAGGAAGTAATTTTTCTTAAATCATTTTTGATATCCACAGTTTCCACAGAAGATAGATGAGGTCTATATGAGGAAAAATCAGATTCACTTCAAGCTTCTTGCTATTCTCAACTCAGAACTCAGATCAATGAGAAAAAAATTACAACAATGTAATAACTCAAAGCTTTTCCTAATGTTTTCTGACAAAGCTCTCAAGACAAACTTTTCCCATGGTACTGAACTTTCCACTATATTCAGTGCCCATCTCCTGAGATATGGGAGTTTTGAACATATCATATCCCTGAATGGGTCGAGTTGGAAGGGACAACAGATGGTCATCTGGTCCAACCCCACCTGCTCCAGCAGGGTCATCCTGGGGCACAAGGCACAGGATTATGTCCAGATGGTTCTTGAATGTCTCCAGTGAGGGAAACTCCAAAGCCTCTCCGGGCAATCTGTTCCATTGGTTCGTCACTGCATAGGAAAGATGTTCTTCCTCGTGTTCAGGTGGAATTTCCTGTGCAACAGTTTCTGCCTGTTGTCTCTTGTCTTGTTGCTTGGCACCACTGAGCAGAGCCTGGCTCCATCCTCTCACCACCCTCCCTTCAGATATTTATAGACATTGGTGAGGTCCCCTCTCAGGTGTCCTCTCGAGGCTGCATCGTCCCAGATCCCTCAGCCTTTCTTCGTGAGGTGCTCCAGTGCCTTAATCATCTTTGTTGCCCTCCCCTGGACCCGCTCCAGGAACCAGCTCCAGGAACTCCTTACCCTTCATTAACTTGCACAGATTTTATAATAGAGAAAAAAGTATAATGGGATTGGTTTTATATCACTATAGAGTTATAAGTCCAGCTTGTTTTCTTCCGTGGAGGGACTTTGAAAGTGTATACGAAATTCTTAATTGTTAATTTGGGTTAAAACCCAATAACTTTAAAGGATGTGTGAAGTCTCTGATCTTCGTAAAGAATGAATCATTAAAAAAGAGCCAGCAGCAAGTATGGAGATAATGATTAAAATTAGAATTTCTGAGGGAGGTGTCAGTGGAGGAAATTACTCCAGATCTTTCTAGGGCATGTTATTTGAATTGGATTCCACAGAAATGACAATTTGAACTAGCAGAATTTAGAGTAAACAGTAAGGTTTGTTGGTGAATTTTAAAGACAAAGCCAAAAGGTTATGAAATTAGGTTGAGTATGTGTTATTTGACTGGTAAGCAGTACTGGGAGTATCTTTTCAACTTTCAAAACTACATGGGAATTTGATATTATGCAAATGGAAGATCTCATAAAAGTCAAAATCAAAATTTGGTACATGAAATAAAAATTTTAAATACAAATTAAGCCAAGGACTCTCCGGCCTGTGGAAAACCTTCAGTGATTTTCTATCTGATACTAGACTGTATACAGAATTAAGAAATGTTAAATAGGTCTGAAGAATATGAAAGGCAATTATTTTAGCTCTGCAGTTTAAATAATTTGGACTTTGTGATTTACAGGCAGCTAAATAACTAACTCTTGAGCAGAAAATCCATACTGCTTTGGTAAGAGTAGTCAAGGTATACATCATAAAGCTCTGATATCGCGTAGTTACAACATGTAATATTATATCTTTAAATTCACTTTTATTTCTATATATAATACGCTTTCATGCAAATATAAGAGAAACAAAAACATGAACTGAGCACATAGGATGTATAACAGTGTTAAAATTAATTTTGAGATCAGAGAAGATATGATTAGCCACTTAAAAACTCTAAAGGAGGGAAACTTGATATAGAAGAAACTTGGTAAATATCTGCAGAGCAATATGGTAGAACATACTCTTTGGGATCAGCTGTGTACTGCATGGTCATCAGTGCTGTATGTTTATACTTGCTTGGACAAAATTATCTCCTCCAAGAAAATGATCCTTCAGCTTCACAGCAAATCCTATAGAATAGTTTTATACCTACAGTACTCTGCTTTTGCCCAACTGAGAACCTGGGCTGAGGTTGCTTGGGAGTTTTCCAATGTTCAACTGTTGCTTGAATTATGCTGAAGAATTGTATGGGGTGGAAATATTAAAAGTAGTATGGATTTACCCATTTTGACTGTAGGGAAATCTTTCTTATGGAATTATTCCCAGAATTGTAAAAGCTTTTTGTCACAGGAAGAAAAACCTGGGAAAATTAGCAAAGTGTGTGAGTGACCAGAAACTGGGGCCTAGGACTAAGCTGAGTTCTAGTGAGATCAAGACATGAAAGGAGAGCAGGTATTTGGCAGTGTGCCATCACCCCACTGCAATAATTGACACTCACTCCAGTGCGCTTATAAAGTACCTCCTAAATAAAACCTATTAGACTTAAGAGTCATAAGACTTAAGTCACTTCATAAGAGTGAATGAAAGTTGGTCATGGAGAAAATAATTTTTTTCAAAATCTTTTTTTGTGTTCTGACATGCTGCCAGTTGTCTCACTAAAACAGTAAATAATACTGCAATATGTACGGAATAGAGGTGAAATTATTCTGGAACACTTTCTCAACCAGAATAGAAAGAAAACCTCAGAAAAACACAACTCATTAATCTAAAGCTTTTTTAACTCTGAAAATATTTCTTATCAATGATTCATTATATATAAAAATGTTCAAGATTGGAAAATAAAACACTAGACAGATTTAAATATCTTTAGACAGAAATGTCCAGATGATTTAGTGATAGTATTCTCACTTCTTGTGAGCCATTTAGAGTGAGAGTGGCGTATGACTACTCTGATTGCATTTTATTGTAGGGAACTATATGGATTTAATCCACTTGGGATGGAAAATAATTTTAGAAAATAATAAAATCACATATTAACATTTGAATAACTATTACCGACCTATTCAATACATGAATTAATCAGTCTATAATTTCAGTGAGTTTCTTAAGTTTTCTTGATATATGTAGATATTAACAACAGACAAAATGTCCTTAAGTTATGCTTCATTAACACTTTATTTGATTCTTATCATCTGAAGCTTTTCTGATCACAAAGAAAAATCTAAGTGGCAGGAACTTTATAAAACACTAAGCACTGAAAGGTTTGTTTGAGGTCTGCAGACCTTGATACCCCTATAATTGTTGCCAAAAAACTGCTACTATGAAATTTTCAGAGGCACTGAAAATATTGTTTAGTGTGATGAGACAGCAGTGCAGTTGGGAAGTTCAGGGGGATAGATGCTGATTATTGATAAGGAGAAAGGAAGAAGAAATAGAAGAACATTTTTCAGGAAGCTGGAACAAATTAATAACACTTAATGAGTACAGGACATCTCCTTGTATGTAACCCCTGGAACAAAATAGAAACAGCAGAGATGCACAAAATAAATAAGAATGTTCATGTCTTTCAGGTGAAAAACAATTACAAAGTGCTGCTAATTTCTATTTTTAGTACACTATGATGAATGTCCTATTTAAAAGCTCATTGAGGAGACTGGAAATTAAAGACCCTTTAGCAGAATTAGACTGCAGCTTTACAGATGTATGCATTTTGTTCTCTTTTATGGCTCAGAATTCCTAGTTATTTCGGAACTGTCATAAAAACATTCTAACCTAAATATCAGGAAAAAAAAACAAACAGTTGGGATAAAGACCTTTATTGCTCCAAGTACCTAGGAAGCCCAGACCACATCAGCTACATATAGTTCCTTTTGCTATGACATAGCTATTTTGAAGAGTGAAAGCTCCATTATGAGAATGACATGACATGTTATAATTCAGGATATCATCAGGAGACTGGTTGCAAGTTTTCCACTGAATGCCTTGATGCCTATTGAATGTATTAGACAAGTGTTTTATACATGAATCCTAATCATGAGTTTTTCAACCACCAAAACTGCAATTTCTGGTTATAAATTCTGAATTTCTGGGTAACACAGGATGCACAACCCAGGACCACAACATTCACAAGACAAACTCACTCTGAAATAACGGAATTTTCTAACCTCACCACACTGATGACTGGATTTGTTTCTCCAGGGGCCCAGCCTATATTCTACCAGATTAGAACTAAACAAATGGTAAGGAATTACTGAAGCAATAATTTAATTCCAATAAATCTTTCTTATTTGGTAATGGGACCTCCAAAGTCAATTCAATAGCTTATAAAGCACTTCTGAGTTTTAAATTTATTTCAGTTAATCAGAATTAATTGATTTTTACAAACAAGAAGAACAACTTCAGAACTGTTGCCATTGATATGAAGATATAAAAATTGTAGTGGTTAAGAGTGAAAAAAATAAACTAATCAGCTCAAGTTTACTCTAAGCTTAAATAAAACTGCTACCTGCAGCAATTTTTTTAGTGTTTTGATCAATCAAGACTCTTTTCATTCCAATACCAGAGTTCATCAAGAATCCAAAAAGCCATTAGAAATCCAGTCTACCTGTGAGATCTCCTTTTCAAACAGTTTTTCCTGTATTAAAGATGGAATTTTTCGTCTTGTGTGGGGGCAGATACGTCTGTTCATAGGGAACAGTTTATCCTTTAGTTCCTGTGCTAGATCAGATTTCTTTTGTGCTCTGGAACGGTAAAAAAAAAAAAAAAAAAAAAAAACCAAAAAAAAAGAGCTCTTCTAGGCAACCAAAAACTGATATATATTAAAAATTTCTTTACTGTCTTTGGCCTCCAACACTTTATCCACAGTCTCCTGCCATTTCTCATTTAATGAAGGTTCACAGTTGCTTTGGTTTCTCCTTCATTTACAGCTTCATCTCTTCTACTTCTTCACCTGCCACAGCTAAGATAGGAGTAAGACAGCTGTTCTGGTTGGAGAATGGGTTTATATTGTCTGGCTCAATTAATTTGGAGGCCAACATGATATGAAGTCAGACGTGCTTACCTATTTCTTTTAGCATACTGTATTTCACAGACGCTCATATTTCAAGAACAGTGGACAGTTGGTACTGAAATGTCAGTACTCCATGTGACAATGCAGACAGAAGTGTCCCTAGCTCATCTTCCCTTTTCAGAGAGAAGGCATGTCTGCTTTCTTCACATGCTGAAATGTCTGTAATGTCACCAAATAAATGTATGAATGTGTCAATGATCTCGTATTTGTTTTCTTTCAGTGTTTTCTTCAGTGATTTACCAGGGACATAATTTAGCATTACATTTAGCATTACAAGATGTTGGTTATTCAGCTTGTTTATATTATATATATATATTTTTTTTTCCTGCAAATCAATAGTTTTTAATTTTTTTCCATTAAAACCAACAATTTTCATCACCTAAAACAGGAAGGACTATAGGAGATTTATTTCCTAATTCAGTAATTAGACAGCAATTCAGTAATTCCCTAAGGCTTTTTTTTCTACCTTTCTATTTGTTTTCTGTCTTGAGGTTTGATAATGAGTCTCATTCCCCACATTCCACGTAGTGGCTGTTACTGCCCACCAGTGCCAAATTAGACCCTGGTCTCACCTTCCTTTCTCTTCTCTACTGCTAAACTCTTTCCATTCCAAATACAAGAGTTAATCCTGCAACAAGCCATGAGCAGCTGAATCCCTACAATTAGATGGAAACCACGTTACAGATGTATGAGTTGTCAGAGAGGCAGAAAAGCCAGCATCTATGCAGCTCATTGCTAGTTCATGGTTATAAATCTCAACTGTTGTCTGCTGTTTTCCCACTATTGACACAATCCTTTCTCCATATACCCTCCAATAGCTGTTTCATATGATGTGATAGATGGCTGTCTTGCAATTCTCTGTCCTTTAAATGCTGTGGGAAGATTTGGAAAAAAAAAAAAATCCACCTTCTTCATATATTTCATGTATCCATCTCTTACATACTTGCTGCTGCTGCCTTCATGGATTTTTTCCCCACAGCTGACAACGTTTCACGTCTGTGTTTGGCAAAACTATTAAATGTGCAATATACAGACTTGGTGAAGTAGAGAAAGTGCCTTTCCTTGAAAAGCAGCAGTATCAGTAGTGTACACTGCTCTTATGGTAGTGAAGACTCATAATGAGGAGCACTGCAAAGAGAAAGTTGCTGTATATTTTGAGAGAAAAATAAAGCACTGACAGAATTTGGGATTTTTTTTGTCCTAGGTGAATAATAGCTAGAAGAAAACCAGTAGATAGCTGTGCTTGTTTTGACTCAGGTAGAGTTAATTTTATTCACAGTGGCTGGTATGGGGCTATGTTTTGAATTTGAGCTGAACACAGAGTTGATAACATAGGGATGTTTTTGTTACTACTGGGCAGGGCTTGCTCAGAGCCAAGGCCTTTTCTGCTTTGCGTGTGGCCACACTGGTGCGGGAGTGGGGAGCTCAGGGGAGGTTGGGAGGAGACACAGCCGGGACAGGTGACCCCAGCTGATCAAAGGGATATTCCAGACCACATATTTACACGTGCAGCATGTAAATCTGGGGAAAGTAGAAGGAAGGAGGGGATATTTAGAGTGATGGTGTTTGTCTTCCGAAGTCACCATCATGCGTGATAGAGTCCTGCTCTCCCGGAGACGGCTGAACCCTTGCCCGTCCAGGGAAAGCTGGGAAATAATTATTTATTTTGCTTTGCTTGTGTTCACAGCTTTTTCTTAAACTGTCTTTACCCCACCCATGAGTTTTCAAGCTTTTACACTTATGATTGACTCCACCATCCCACTGGTGGGGGAGTGAGCAAGTGGCTGCATGGGGCTTGGTTGCTGGGGTTAAACCGCAACAATAGAGTAAAATCTATAAAAGACTAGGAGAGAAAAGGATGACAAAGTGCTTATATTATTAATACCTGGTTAGCTAGCTAATAAAGAATCCATGGAAATCCAGATAGGATTTTCTCTAGTAGTCAATCGAAGTTTAGTTTCACTGAGAATCTGTATAATTAAAAGGGACAGAAAAAAAGAGAAAGGGAAGGAGAAAGCAAAAGGGAAAGAAAGAAAAGAGAAATTAGAGACAGACAGGGCCCCTAGGCTAATGTTTTGGCCTACTCTCAACAGCAAGCTGCCTAAAGAAATGCAAATCTGTGCTTAGATTTTCTTCACCCATATTTTAATACTAATTTGAATGCATTATCAGTTTTCACTTTCTGTCTCAAGCATCCCTATAGAGTAGCAAATTTTTGACTTTTAAAAAGTGAACTATGGAAAAATATTATGAAACACAAGAAAAAATTTTCTGTTGATTTTCTTCAATAACGTAATAATTATGAATGAACTGGAAAAGACAAGTGTGCAACATGGATTTTTTGGAGAAATTTGTGTCACAGGTGTCACCCACCCTAAAAATGTCTGAAGAGATTTTCAATATCAAAGGGAAATAAAGATATAAATTGGATGTCCAGAGTAAATATTTCCTTTTTTTGGTTTGTTTTTCCTACATGGAGTAAATAATTATTTCAACATCTTTCACTGATCTGGAGAAAACTGTTAGTTTGTTGCTGACTGCTGATAATATTTCAGTTTCTTTTAATCATGTTTCTTTAGTTATGATACAGAAAGCAGATGCATATTATGCAAGCTAGCTTAAATCCAAATAATGTTAGGTGACCATTTCTTGACATGGTGAACAAAAACAAAGATGTTATTGTGAATGTCAATATATGTGAACATCTAACATCAGAAAAGAAATTTAAGCAGAAGAGAGGTGCAGCAAAGACTAGAAAATTCCTACAATAATGAAAATTTATGTAGTAATAAACTGAAAAAATAGCATATCTTGGGAAGTAAAACACTGGAGAAAAAAGCAGGTAAAAAATTATTCAGGTTTTATATTAATTCTGAGATTAAAAAAAAAAAAAATAAAGCAGACAGGAAGTTGCTTTTGGTCACTGAAAATTATTATTGCCAAAATTATAAAAGAAAACAAAGAAATAGCAGCAAAATGTTCCTGGATTCAGATCTTTTATTTCTGTAAAATAAGAAAATACTTATATTACTTCAAACAACCCGGATATAGAAAAATAAATCATACACTGTATGATATGTAGAACACTGACATCCAAGATGGTTTTCTATGTACATTTTTGTTGACAGAAACTGATAACTGATGTTAATCCTTGCATCCCGTTTGATTATAAGAGGACAAGTTTTAAATTAAAAATATGATGTTGCTACTGATCTAAAATGGAAACAAATCACTGAGGGTTGTATTAGCCTAGGGAATAATTGCAGTTTTCATAAAACAAGAAACTTAGAAACAACTGTCAGCATTGCTGAAACAGATGAACATGCTTGTTCCTTCTGATTGTACAAGAATGACCATTTAACAGAAAGCTTGTGAGGAAAGACTCAGGTGAACTGCTGCTTTCCGTGACACATTAACCTCCTCACTGACACCAGTTTCCAATTACACTGCCAAGATGTCCGATAAGGGGTGGTGGCAGTCAGACTTTGGAGAGTGGGAGATGGATATTGATGGACACGGAACAAGGCAATGTTCGCATTCCCTTGAAATGAAAGGAACTACGTCCTGTTGTAATACACATAATTATGTAACTTGCAAATTGATTGAGGCTTCAGGAAGGGTTCTTAGTATAAACATAGTTCATCCCAAAAACTTATCAACTTTTTATATTTCACAGGTCTGAAAAAGTATTAAAACCATAATAATTTGGAAGGCTCTTATGATTACAAGTTCTACAAACATGCTCATGAATAGCTTACCTAAACAGTGGAGGATTTATAATATATGTAACTAGAAAATAATGAAAAAGTACATTAAATTAAATTAATGTGAGAACAGATTACCCAATAACTGGTGGCATCATGTATTTTAATATGTATGTTTTCAACGAAAAATGAAATGCAGTTTTTCTTTTTGTAAACTACTTTGGCTTTCTTTGTTGAGTGATCTAAGGGTATATCATTAGTCATTCTGGTATTAACCAAGCTTTTTACTAGTTCATTCACTTTTTTCATTTTAAATTTTGTCAATTACTTTTTCAATTGAGTTTTGCTTTTGATTCTTTAATGTACTTGATTTACTATTCAAAAGCTCTGTATTCTACACCAGATTGCTGCCACCTGTGCTGATTAGATCCATGGTATGATCATGCAAAATATCTTTGCACAGTTTCAGGTTTTTAGGTTTTTAAATCTGAGATGAGTCACTACTTGTGAAAGAAACCTAATTATGCTAAGAAAAAGTATAATTATGAAATTTCCATGTAGTGTACAAAACATAGATTTTATTAACGACTGCTTCATAGTGGTATAATAGAAGTAAGAAAAACTGAAATAGAAGGAATTGCATAAAATTCAGTAGAAGCAGATACCTTTTTTCCTTAAATTTGCTTACACTGAAAAATGTGAATAAAGCCACACATTAAAAATGGCTGTCAAAGTTTTAAATTGTTTTCAGACAGAATTAACTAATTTACATTTCAGTAATTCTAGTGATTTTATTTCTAAATATAATTCAATTTTGGAAAGTTCTGAAATATCTTCAAAAATTCTCCGTTGTCACAGACATAACAAAAATTCTCCTCTTCTCACAGGTATAAGAGTATGATTTCTGTACTTAAATGCTCCTATGCATTTTAAAACTAGTACAAGAAGCATTGGGTAGCAAACACCTCATAAATATTCAAGCTTCATTTCATTTATTGAAAAAGTTAGGAGGGATAAGCAATTCTTACAAGAAGAAGAAAAAAAATCCTTAAATTTAATATTATATTTGTGAAAAAATTTCTCAGAGGTTTGGGTTTGGGGTTTTGGTTTATTGTTTTGTTGGGTTTGTTCCTTGTTGTTTTTTTTTCTTCCAGTTTCGGGAAATCTTTTGGACACTAGTAAGAATACCATCAGCCTGCCTACTATGCACATGCAGAGATGCCAAACACGCAATTGCTAAAAGATTTAGGTCTTGAGTGAGCCTAAAGTAGAAGAATCATCCATCTCAGGCAAGCTGAATCTCTCCTGAGTACCCATTGTTTATGATATAATTAATGGCAAGACTGTTGGAAACTGACTGTAACAGAAGGAAATTAATGGAAGACAAAAATTAAGAGAGAGACATTATAATGGTTTCAAACAGTGCTTGACTGTGAAATCATTGTATTTTCTTCCTTCCAATGCAGTTAATCCATTACTTAGACGTCTATGGTGAAATTTCAGTGTATCAAGAAGAGAATCCCAACCAGCAAAGCATTTAATCAGCTAGGAAGGGTAGGCTTTCTGGCACTAATCCCTGTGCAAGTCTCACGCCTGAGAACTTTGCTGGCTTTCTGTCCTTTACAGGATACAGGTGGACAGACTGTGTTTAAATATTGACTAGCATTGACCCAGGAGCTGCATCTAGAAGGCAAAAAATATAAAGTAGTATCTTACCTCGTGCACCAGTTGCTTCCTCCCAGATTCAACACAGTCTGCACTTTTCATTGATTTTGACACATTAGAAGGAAGAATGTTTAATCTTACTATTAGGTTAATCATCCAAGTTCGTCTGACAATGCCAAAAAATTCCTTTATTCCTACAGTGCTGTGAAGAAACACTTCATTCCTTAAAAAAACAAAACAAAACAAAACAAAAAAACCAAACAAAAAAAACACACCACATTGGGGTTTTCTTTCCGCTAAGAATGAAGCTGCTATTTTGAACTGCCTATTTGGGACTTCTGGAGAAAAGGCATCCTGAACACATGACCTTGCAAGAAATGCAATTCTTAACAAAACAGCACTAAGTAGGATAAACATTGCTATGCTGCCCACATTCCTTTAAAATTGTTGCTGGGTTTGCCCAGTTCTCCTAGAACTGTAGACTTTTATGAATACACGTGGTAAAGAAATATTGGATTTTGCTCCTTGGTTATTTTGTATTCTCCAGATTCTGACACACTTCCATCTGTATTTCCATGTACAAAATTTGGTCTGAGAAAACTTCTGTTTCTCTTTGCTTTTTTTTTTTTTCTAATCCAAACCACATAAATGTAAATTGTTTTCAGTTGAATACTTGTCAGTGTATCAGGTTTCTATGATGCACTTCAATGAGATTGTTGTTTTAGAATCCAATTAGATTTTAGGAAAAAAGGGTTAATGTCCTAACCCTTGTCATAATGCTCCATGATTGGACAAGATGATGTTTCTGTTCCCGAAAGCTTTGTATCAATTTCTTTAAAGTATCTAAGGAAGGCATTTTTTCTGTGTCTGATACTTTTCAATCTATCATGGTTTTAAACTAAGATTTAATAATTATAATGCTCCCTAGGCATATCTCCTATTGCTGTTCTCACTTTCACAGTAGATCTAGAAAGGGACAGATCCTAATTACTATTTTCAAACACATCATCTTTATGTAGAGATCTGTAATTCCACTTTCAGTCCAAAATACTTTTGGAAAGGGGAGATTTGTTCATTATTTGACCCTAGTTTAACTATAATGGAAAGGTTGATTACAAGGAAATGGATTGATTCAAGTTCATTTATAGATTTTTCATAACAGAACTTCATATTCTCATATCAAGCAAAGGATAAACAAAAGATGAAACATGGGTGGAAACATAACCACATGCATAGAGTAAAAAGAATTAATTTTAACCCTAGGTATTTTTAAAATGGGATTTTGTATCCTGTAATGAAAAATATTTATTCTTATGAGAAATTCCAAAAATTAAGTTGAAGTTCATCCACTGACTTCAATAAAATCAGTATTTATTATAAAATATCAAACTTGGGTTTTACATATGGCTTTCTGACAAGATTTGAAGTGGTTTTCTTTTTTATTTTTTTTAAGCAAGTAGAAAAAATCAACTGCATTATTAATTAAATAAGAAGATATTCAACATTAAAAATAGCAAAAAATCTCTGAAATCTTTGTTTTTACCCTTATTCTAATTCCTTACTTAAACACGTACACATGCATGGTTGCACGGACACACTATTTTCAATTAGGTTTTAATTCACCTGTGCTGCACAGTAAGACAGCACACATTATTTTCTGTTTTCTGCATTCAATGCAATAGGTTATTGGGTTATGTTTACATTAGAGAATTTGTTAAATTTGAAAATACGTACAGTGCTCTGGAAAATAAAGGGAGAGAGTGATGGTTAGAAAGTGAAAATTTAAGGATATGACCTCCCCCTCCTGAAGCCATGACAATTACACAAATGACACACACCAGTGCTGGCTGTGTGCAGTTGAATGCTTTTATTCTATTGTGGCATAAAAGCACGCAGGAATGTAAGAGTAACCATGAAGAGGAATCAAACCATGATAATTCCATTAAGCACACTGATTTTAAGAAACAGAATTCCAAACACACTTCATAATGCAAAAGGAACTCCACCATTGCATCATACTTCAGGGATATGAAATGTGGTGGACATCCATGTTAACCAGGATGTACACCTAGATCATTTCTACATACTTGGGAATATGCGGGATCACTGACTTACAAATGCCGCTCCCTACACCTGCACGAATTTGTAGCACAGTGAGCAAATATGCACAGGAAAACAGTTCATGTTGAGAACCTTTTATCCTCACAGTTTATTTGTTTTCTTTTAATGTTTTACTTCAAATTATCCCTCATCTGGTTCTGTGATTGTATATAAAAAATAATAAAAAACCCCAAAACCAAAAAACAAATGACAAAAAAAGCAAAGCAAAGCAAACCAAACAAAAAAAGTCAAATGAAAACTAAAACAACCAAACAATCCCCACAATTACTGACTGGAGAATACAAGGTGCTTTTACCAACTTTATCTGCTGATTTGATTTCATCTGCAAGGAACCAGCTTATACATTACAAGAAACTTTTCCGTGATGCAAATAATTTCAGTCACTGGCATCACTAACTTAAAAGGTACCCTTTTGATCTGTGCAAAAAATGCTGAGCACTTTTGCTTTTTCTGTGCTGAGGAAACAGTGACTGACTCTCTCCCCTTTACATTTCATTGGCAAGTCTTAATTTAACCCAAAATTATAAAAATATCAACACCATGTAACATAGTAAGTAGTATCTCCAAAGATCAGATTCCTTCACTTTAAATTGTTATTTTTAAGCAGTTAATTTTGCAGGTCAGTTCAGGCAGATACTCAAGTGCTAACTACGGTGTACACCTTGGCCTGAATCCATGAAGCAGTTCTGCATTTAGACAACCCCAGAATGACTAAATGGAAACCATTATCTACTTGTGTGTTTTGGTTGGTTGGTTGGTTTTGTTCTTGTTTTTGTTAGATTTTGTTTGATTTGCTTCTTTGTTTGTTTTTGTTTTAATAAAACCAAATTACTAAACCAAACTAAAATTCAAACTGTCAAGAGGATTATGCAGTATTTCCACTGTTCTTTAGTTTTATTTATCCGGTCTGTATATGTGTGAGTATGTACCATGCAAACATTACCATATAAATCCAGGAATTTACATGTGAGTGTTATATAGGGTTTAATTTTTAACATAAAGGATAAAAGGTAAGAGTGCTCCATTTTCTGACAGTTTTATCAGTTTGGTGGCACTAGGATCTCAACAAATGAAGCTCACTGTTACAACAATCTCTCTCTAATTCTTTAACAGGTTTTCTCAGTTTGCCATTATAGAGGGATGTCTTCTGTAATTTACATAATATAAATATGCTTTCCAGAATATCAAAAAGATTCAGATAATTTGGTGATGAATTTCTTGTTCCTAGAAGTCTAGGAGTAGCTAAGTTTAGTTAAATACAGGTGCTCTGCCACTAATAAACCTTACAAATTTTAGCATACGAAGAACCACGGTAATGTAGCTATTAAAAAATTTGGTAAGAAGAAAAGTATTTATTCCTTTGATAGACACTCCTAATAGTAATAATAATCTGAAAATTTCTCAAGTTAATACTTTTATTGTCTGTTTAATCATTGTTGGGGGCGTAGGGGGGAAGCAGGTGTACCAAAAAAAGAGCTTCAAAAGAAGCCAGAATCACATGTGATTGAAACAATAATATATCCAATACATCTGCTCTACGCTATTGAATAATTAAACTGACATCTTCAGAAATGGGAATTCTGTTTGATGAAGAAACTGAAGATAACCTTACCAGCCCCCTTGCATCATGTAGACACTTTCATTTCTTGTGACATTAAGATTCAGTGCATACACTTCATGTCTTTTACTTTCCTCTTGGTTCTAATAAGGCTTACTTATCTAAAATTTTTATTATTTCAAATGAAATCGGTGGAAGTAATATTTGGGGACAAGGAAGTTTTCATTGCATTGATTTTGTGAACAGCGCAATAGCTCTTGTTCCAGTATCTTGGTGTTTTTTTCTTGTTTTATAATTCATACAAGTTATCTGTGGAAAGGTAGATTGATTTCTTTTTAGCTACTAGATATTTTCATACACTTTCTGTAACTAGATTAGTAGTGAATGACGGTAAGGCTTTAAAAAAATAGATAGATAGATAGATAGATAGATAGATAGATAGATAAACACTTCAGTAAACAGGAATGAAAAAAAAAACCTAAGAAGCCAATTCATTCACTGCTGTGTAGTCAAACAAGCAAACATATTTTAAAGTTTACTGCTAGCAGTGGCAAAGAGATTGATTCAAACTGTAATTAGCACTGGCTTGAAAAGAAACACTGCTATTGCTCTGTGTGGTTAAACAAATAAGGTGCATGTCTACACTACAGAGTGTAAACATTCTTTCTTTGTCTTTCTATATCTTTATCCCCTGATAGAGAACTGACCTAAGTTATTTCCCAGCAGAAAATGACAGAAACAATGCCTCAGCAGACTCTTGAGTTTATTCACTACTCACCTCGCTTAAGGATTGCATACAGATTCCTAGGAACACGTTTGTTTCTCCTGAACTGTCACACAAGAAACAGCAATTATTAGCAGAGAACACTTAGTCTCAATCCCAGTGCTTTCAAGATTTGTATCTACTGTTTACTTACACCTGCACAGAATCGTAGAAGTGTTTAGATTGGAAAAGATCTTTAAGACCATCGAGTCCAACCATTAACCTAACTCTGTCAAGTCCACCACTTGTCCCTAGGTCCACATCTACGCGCCTCCAGGCATGACGATTCCACCAGTTCCCTAGACAGCCTCTCCCAATGCTTGAAAACCGTTTCCCCCAAATTTTTTTTTTTACTATCCAATCTTAACCTCCCCTGATGCAACTTGTGACCATTTCCTCTTGTCCTGTTTCTAATTATTTGGGAGAAGGGACTGACCTTTCAGGTAATTCTGAAGAGTGTCCCCTGAGCCTACTCTTCTCCAAGCTAAACAACCAGCTCCCTCTGACACTTCTCATATGACTTATTCTCTAGAAACTTCCCAGCTCTGTTGACCTTCTCCAGACAGGCTCCAGCACCTCAATGTCTTTCACTAAAGTGAGGGGCCCAGAACTGGATGAAGAACTTGAGGTGTGACCTCACTAGTGTCGAGTACAGGAGGACAGTCACCTGCCCTGGTCCTGCTGCCACACTATTGCTGAAAAAAGCCAGGATGCCATTGGCCTTCTTGGCCACCTGGGCACACTGCTGAATCATGTTCATCCAGCTGTTGAGTAGCACCTCCATGTTCTTTTCCACCAGGCAGCTTTCCAGCCACTCTCATCCAGCCTGTAGTGCCGCAGGGAGCTGTCGTGACAGAAGTACAGCACTTGGCCTTGTTGAACCTCACACAGAGTTGTCCTCAGGCCATCGATCCCAGATCCCTCTGCAGAGATTTCCTATCCTCCAACAGATCAATACTCCCACCCAACTTGGTGTCCTCTGCAAACTGAGGGTGTACTCGATCCACTCATCCAGTTCATTGACAAAGATATCAAACAGAACTGGCCTTAAAAACTGGCCTTGAGCCCTGGGAAACACTACTTGTGACTGACCACCCCTTGGGTTTTGTGAGTTTTAACAACAGCAGGTGAAAAAAA